>LTAE01002973.1:13526-29185 GCA_001647135.1 Pontederia paniculata | reverse complement strand
ATACATCCAGAACCATATTTTTGGTGTAGCATCCACAAGCAATATAACACAATCGGAATATACAGGAAGAACCTACTTTAGGAATTGATATGGTCATATCTCCAAAGAGTTACTTGAGAGATTTACTTCACCTGGTTCCATTTTCCATGTATATATTAATCTCTCCATGATAACTCATTGTAATCCTTGTACTTTGAATTCATAACATATCCCCAAATTTGCAGTGAAAAGCAATGATTTCAATGAAATAACATAACTTGTAATATCACAAGAAAATCATTGCATGGAGAGTGAGGCCATCTTGATAGTCTGTGTCACCCAAAAGTGTAGTTTCACATATGAGTTTAATTCAGATGTTTCCAGCAAGAAACATGGTCATGGTGTTCACGACCAGCAAGAGAAAGAAAAGTATGATTCACGAATATGGACTGTCATGTCCATAAACAATTCTCAATTGAATGCCAAGTACCATGAAAGAACAATTTCTCAAATTCATATTGAAGTTCATCCATCAATTGTATAAACAGTTGTACACTTGCTCAACTCTATCTCTCTTAAATATATATTTTTTATCCGGAGAGTAAAAGTAAATACTTTTCAATAGTGACATTTTTGGAATTCAATTTCTTGACCTCCCTTTACCAGGTACCAACCCCCAACTGTTAATCTGTTCAGTATCCATTATATCCTTTTGGTATTGAGATATCGTGATGAAAGAAGTTACTTATGATGTTAATGAACCGACGTCCAATCACAAGACAAGAACCATTGAACATGTAGAACCAAGAGATATATCTTGATGCAAATTCTAGCAATGAACAAATTACCATAAGAGGTGATGACCATGCACAGAACTGGAGAACGATGATGTGCCTGCCACGAAAGGCCTTCTCTGAATTGATAAGCGCCAGAACCGTTGGCACTCGAACGATTATCTCCCTTTGTGCCAGAATTAATCACCTTCTGCTGCTCCATCTTCCATGACCTTATCTTCCCGTCCTTGTGCCCGCTCCAAATGAGCCCATTCGCATTGTCGACAGCCAAGCACAGAGTCGGAGGCGTTTGGGACGACTCTGTGAACGGTGCGCTCTCCTCGTCACCTCTCTTTGGAGCTGTGCTCGGTCCCCACGCCTCGAAAACATTCTCGAGATCCCACACCCGAAGCCCGGATTCCTGGCCGGCCCAGAGCTGAGAGCCAGCGCAGGCAATGGACCGGAGGAAGGAGCCAGCCTGGGTCTCACGCAGCGGATGCGGCCGCAACTCGAGCGCCGGCGGGCGTCCCGGATGCATCGCTGCGCGGAGGGGCACGCGGAATATGCCCACGCCTCCGCCGCCTCCCATGAACTCTGGCAGCGTGCCGGGGGCGCCACCGTACTCGGACATGGCGCGTTCGAGGGTGAGCGATCCCTCGCTGTCAGACAAGGCCGACCCGGACCCACCGCCGATTTTCCGACCATCAAGCGAGAATGACGCGCCGAAGGAGCCGCCGGCGCCTGCGGCGACCTGGTGGTGGGGAGGGAGAGGATCAGAGAGGTTGTAGCCGTGGGGATAGGACAGGGATCGCACGCCATCATGGTCGAAGTAGGGGTTGGCTGCGTCGGAGGAGGAGTATATCCGCTCGTCGTCCAGGCTGTGCTTGCGGACGGCGCTGCGGCGGGAGGCGCTGGCTAGGACGGCGTCGCGGTCGAGCGGCTGGCTGTAGGAGATGGCCTTCTTCGGGTGGTACTGCTGGTTCGCGGCGGTGGAGGGAACCTTAATCCCCGAGGTGACGGCGTCGCCGGCGGCCGCGGTGCTGGAGGCGCCTCCGGCGTCGTCGTCTTCCATCCTCTCGTCCATGAAACGATCGAATGGAGACTTGGGTCCGGGGCGGTGGTTGTCGTCGCCGTCCTCCACCTTGGCGAGGTCGGGTGCTTCTCTCCTGCGTGCGTCGTGAGACGACGTCGGATGGTGTTTGGAGAAATGTGGCAGAGAAAGGGAGCGAGGAATGCGTCAAAGGAGGGGAGCGGATGAGTAGTGGCGTCGCACGAAGGTGGGAAAGACCAATAGACGGCGGAGGAGAGGGCGAGTCGCACGCGGACGCGGGCGGCACGGTCGCCCTCCACCCGTTGGTCCGGGGGCGTTTGCTTGCCCTTCCTAACGAGGGAAAAAGGAGGGAAATATTGACCCACTCCTCTCTCTCTCTTATTTTTTTTATTTTTTATTTGGTGGTCCTCACGCCATTATTAATGTAATTTCTTTCTCCATTCTTTTTTTTTATAATCTTGTTCTTAATTATTTTGTAGACATGTAGAACATATTTACATAATTATTTTAAAATTAATAAGAAAATATAGAACTTAACAAGTTTTTCATTAATTATATATCGAAAGATTAAAAATGCTTTGCATACCTATATTATATTCTTCTTTTATTTTACAGCTGCCAAAGGCTTATACTTTATAATTTATATACATTATTATGTAAGATATGAATATATACGGAACCAAGCAATTAACTAATCGTATAAATATTATTTAATTTAAAATTAATTACTTGAAATTTTTATTATTGATTACTTTTTGTATTTTCAAAACTAAATATTTTCTATGATCTTTTTTGCCAAATGGAATTTTCAACTTAAGCTAAGGGGATCTTGAATTGTTTTTTTTTTGTCATACATATTAGTTGGGGAATTTAAAGAGAGTATCATACTATCATGTTATATAAGGTTTGAAGTTGTACGTTTATTAACACAATTTTTAAATGAAACTTCGGAATCTTACTGAAATAATAATAAGATGATAGTTGAAAGGTGACTTAGCACTTTATTAAATTACTTATATATTTGACCAAAAAAATGAAGTTCTATAGAGAGAGAGAAAAGTGCGCGCGAGTGTAATTACCGCACTTATGTATGTAAGTGTTCTTGCTTTTGTAAAAGTACGATAGTTACTTTAGCCCAATGTTTGTTGAGAGATCATATCTTATATTTTACTTGGGATTTATCTTAAGTCAGATCCTACCAATCTTTGATATCATATATGATCTGATAAATATAATTATTTAAATTGTGATAACAATATCTTTTATATTCACGATACTAATATTTTTAGAGTTGAGGATGACAAATAAAAAAAAAACTATCCATCTGCAAAAGTATGTCTTTTATTTATAAAATCTTACAATCACATTTAAGATCTTGAATAATGAAACTATTGAATAGTCAAATTAGGATAAATGCTGCACAATTTTTATTATAACACCGTGTAGTGCATAATAGGTGTCGATATTTATTGATAAAAACATGTGAACAAATAGATCAATAGTAGCTTCACATTCACTTTTCCTAAAAGAAAAATGTGAGGAATGAAAAATTGTTAGGAATGATTGGATAAAAATATTAATTATATAACTTTCAAATGTAATTCTATAAAAGAAGAGTAAAATTAAAATGGTTTTGCTCTTATATTTATATAACTTTTCCGGCAAAAAACTATTGTACATATAGTTTCTGTGACAATTAAAAGGATGGTACACAAATTAAATCCGAGATATAATGGAATTTCCTTTTTTTTGTATTTTAATGTCTTGACTTCTATAAGCCTTTCTTAAGTGCCTTTTTGGTTAGAATAAAGAAGAGGAAGAAAAAAAAACTAACCTTGTTTGATTGCATTCTTCATTTACTTTTATTCTTTTTTAAAAAAAATTATGTTTCTTTCAATCCCAAATTAAAATATAAAAGAAAAAATATTTAATATTTTTTATTTTAATTATATAGAATTAACTATTTAAACACTATATTCATCCAACAAAAAATATAATTTTCTTCTCTTTTCCTTCATTAAAATATGTCATCCAAAGATTTTTCATCTTCATTCTTTTTTATTTTGTTTCCTTACTTTTTCTTCTACTCTATTATCTTTCCTTTCACATTCATTTTTCTCAAAAAGAAAAATGTGAGGAATGGAAATTTATTAGGAATGATTTGATAAAAAATATTAATTATATAACTTTAAATAAAATTCTATTAAATAATAGTGAAGTTAAAATAGTTTTGCTCTATTTATATAATTATTCCCGCAAAAAAAAACTATTGTACATATATATTTTTTGGCGACAAAAGATGACACACAAATTAAATCCAATATATATTGGAATTTCCTTCTTCTTTTTATTTGTATTTTAATGTCTTAATTTCTATAATCCTTCCTCAAGGAAAAGAAAAAGATTGATACCAATTGCCGGCATTTATGAAACAAGGAGTCATTTTGTTCGACGACCCGAAGATTTGTTGGGGATGGATAAGGATTTGGGATTTGGTGGGACCCGATTAGGTCGCCTACCAAATAGATGCAATTTGATGGCGCTTTGGTCCTTTTATTATTTTTCTGTCTTCTTTTCGGTGGAAAGTATAGTTCCATTTTAACGGTTCATTTATCTTTTTCATCACTCAATTGACACCGTAAACCAATAAGACCTCATGGAACCTTATTTAATTTTAATGAATATATATATATGTATATTAAAATAAATAAATAAATGATTATTTAGATTGAATATAAAGAGTAATAAAATAAAATTTAACATATAACTAATATACAAATGTATAATTAACAAAACTATATAAGGTTTAATGATGATTGTAAAACGTATAACATATGATCACACCTATTATATTAAATCTCATTGGTGTATATTAAATCCTTGTATTTTAGTTTATTATTATGTTATTATTTGTACAATATATTTCATAATAATTTGAACTTTGTAAATAATGTTCAAACGTATACTAAATGCTGTGTCCCTTTATCTTTTATTGTCATATCGGTTATCACCTTTTTTTTAACCACATTAATTATTCATCTATTAGTGTAATCTCCATTAAAGTCTTGATAAAAAAATCAAGAATCTCTTGAGGTATAAATCTTCCCAAAAAGCATCAAAAAGTAATAGTCATGATATATTGGCAATATAATCGAATAGCCTATTAGCTTCTCTATATACTTTTACTTCGTCAAGGACAGTTTGTCTCTCCTTTGATGATGCTAATAAAATTTGTAGAGTCACTCACATTGACAAATTTATTATTTTTATTATGCAGCACTTGAAAACCACCTTTAAGAATCTTTGCTTCAGCTTTTAGCATCGTGCCAAATTTTTTCCTCGTGCCATCTGCATATAGAAAACCTTCATTAGAATTTTTACTAATATAACCTGCATACATTTGGGTTGATAAAAAGTCCATCTAAATTTAATTTAATTATGGGGAGGCCATAAAATAATGAGCAATGAGAGATAAAATATAGGATTGAGAATGATTATCCAAGTTTGTTACTTCCTCAAACCATTTTTCATAATACCAATAGTTAAAATAGCGAAAGGATAAGTTAAAAGTATTCGATATTATCCGATGAGAAAAATCACAATTCCGAAATTTGAACAATGTTTTTTTTTCATTCATGTCATGGATCAGGGTTTGATATAATATTGAGATCAAGCTAATAATTTAACTAAATTCGGAGCTTCACTGCTGTGCCCGCAGGTCCCACTCAAGGAACAGCTTGAGATCGAAGGTAATTCGTGCATGCAATATATGTGTATATGTATATATTCTTCGTTTTTTTTATTATAATATTGCAAACTTGGTAAGAAATAAAAAATGAGTTCCAATTATTTGGCTTCACGTAAACCCTTTCTCCTTTTTTTATCAATCTCTGTTATTATAAACCTCCAAGAGACTATAAAATAACTAGTCTTAAGTTTAACCCAACAACAGCATCCAAACTAATCATATTGTTGCAGTTAGAGTTGTTAACTGAAGACATGTTTCAGGATTTCCTATCTCCTATACAAGGTAAAAGTTTATGATTACTAATTGTCATGTAAATTATTGGAACCACCATGCAAGTTTTCGGAACTATCACTCTTGCTATTGCTTGCAGTTATATGTGTGTTCCTATACACATGTACCTGATGTTCCAACCATGGCGAATACTTTTGGGATGAGTCCCCTCCCTCTGGGCTCATTCAATACTTGTATTACGACTCTTCTGAAATTATCAGTAATAGATAACTTCTTTCCTTTAAAAAAAAAAAAGGGGCAGTTTTTATGCAACAGTATGTAACTCAGTCAGCTGATTCATGTAGCTAATCATCATTTTGCGGTTATTTTATCTGTTAAGATGCAGAAGTTTTATCTTATCCAATTTCATGCATCCTCATACATAATTTGTTCATCTCATGGAGACTTAATATTGAAAAAAAAAGATGAGCCATAATCCATGAGACTACGTACATGTTTGTTCTGTCTCAAAATAATACTACAATTGCAAATGATAACTCCAGGAATAACTCTTTCTCATGCTACTCGTATAATTCGTGCACTGATAAACTAGCATAGTCTCATTTATGAATCCTCAACAAGCTTTATTGACAAAAGATCAACATATAAGTTTTCTTGTACATTCTTCATATAAGGAATCTTAATACATGATATTTGAAAAAGATGGATATAATAAAAGGAAAGATATGATTAGTACAGTATTCAGCAAAGAAATTATAAAAATGTCACATGAAATGAACACAGCCCATTGATCTGCCCAAGGCCCTAAATGAATAAACTTGATCGAAGGAAATGAAATGATGGTCCAGCAATATTATTATATATAAGATGATGCTTAGTCCACTGTTTTTTTTAAATGAATAATCTTTTTTCATCTCTTGTCAAACTCTCTTCTGCCAAAAAAAGAATTTTTTTTTCTCCAGTCTAAGAATAAATAAGCTTAGATCAATCAATTTCTTCTGAAAGGAAAAGATGTGAAATTTGTTAGAATAAACATACATAAACCATACAATATAAAGCGGAAGCAAATAAAATAGGATGAGCATTTAAGCCTTTAGCCATAGCCTAAACACATAATGTGTTAATAACAAAGATCTTCTAATTCATAGGTCACACAATGTGATGGAAACTTGTAAGTGTTGGCTTGAACTAGGGACCTTGCCCTTTAGGGGTATTTATAGGCTTCCCTCACATCAAGAAAGTTACTTATGTAGTTAGTATAACCATTCATTTAGAAGTTATAAGAACTACTTAATATCACATAAATAGTTTAATTAATATAATAAATTCTGACCATATAAATTTAAATATTAAATATATATTAAATTCCAACATTCTCCCACTTGGTCAGACCATTTATTATAATTAATTTTATATACTACTGATATATACTTTACACAAAAGAAAATAAATTATATGAATCATGGCGGTATGTCCTTTATCGAATAAGTAGTACCTTCCATGTATTACAATATAATTTTAATTTCTTGTCAAAGTCCCAAATGTGATAATTAATATTCTATATGAATAAGCCAAATGCTTATTCTAGGTCCTCCAATAAAATGTGTCATTCTCATAATGTATGCATACCAAATAAAAGAGAAACACACAATAATAAGAATTTCATTAAACATGTTGTAATACAACACCTTAAGTCATAAGTGACATAATTGAACATCTCATATGAGTTATGATTCTTTAATTATAATGACATGTCTTTCTATAAAGAATCTGCGAGATATGTTCCATAGATACATTCTATATACGAACACTTACATTTGATGTGTTCCTTTAATTACTAAGCACTTTTATGTCGACAACACGTTATTTCGACTCTTAAATTTATATACTTAGCAAACACGGTATTCTTAAATTGTCACATCCTTAATGATTAAGGATAAACTCACTATCCCAAAATCGAATGATAAAATTCTTCAATAAAATACGATGTCACCTTAAAATAAAACATAACAAGTATAAAAATGTTTTATAAAAATTTATTTCCTCTCTATATCATTTGTTTCTGAAACTCACCTTTCTTAATAAGTATCACAGGTAGTGAACAACTTTTTTTTTTATCCATGAAAATTGTTCACTTCATGTAATAACTAACATATCAATGAAAGTGAAAATATCATCAATTTAAAAATGATGATTTTACTCCCACTAACTTCATGATATATAAGGTGATTAATAATACAAAACCAAATGAACAAATCACAATATAAATAGGAAAATATGTGCATTTTCTTTATATTTTACAAAAATTGTAAAATCATGCACATAGTATATGATACATTTCTAATTGAATTGAATCAACAACCTACATAGGCACATCAAATTTCCATACACATAAGATATGTTGCCAATGCAATTCATATCAAAATACGAATCTATGTGTCATTAAAATCTACCTGTGGGCAAAGATTTTAACACACAATTATTCCATATCAAATTATATACATGAAATTATGTGTCATTAAAATTTACCTGTGGGCAAAAACTTTAATACATCATAATTTCACGTTTTAACTTTCATGATGGAAGAAATAAACAATAATAATCTTCCACCCTAACTAAATATAAAAGCATAACTTTTATGATGGAGGAAATAAATAATAGTAATCTTCCACCCTAATTAAATATAAAAGCACAATTAACATCCCTGTGGGGTAAAGTTAATGTATCTTTTATGTTTAATTAAAATTTTGATGTCATAAGATACAAATGACATAACTCTTAACTTTTTATGATGGAAAAATAAACAATAGTAATCTTCCATCCTAATTAAATATAAAGGCACAATTAACTTTGCTGAAGGATAAAGCTAAGTATCTTTTATATTTAATTAAAATTTGATGTCATACTCTAAATGTGATTTATATAATCATATAATTAAAGATGTTGTGGCTACTCTTTAATTATTCAAATATATCAAATCACATAACATCATAATGAAATATGTTAAAACATACAAATCTTATACATCACATAAATTAATAATTAATTTATGATGTAAATAATGTTTTAACTTAGATTAAAATAATATTTGCTATTTGGGAAAAAAATCATAATGACTATCAAATAGTCAAGCCAAATAATTATAGAATTAAATTCAATTATTTTGGCATCAGAAAATTATTTATTACATATAAGCCCAAAAACAAAATTCATAATCGTTAAAAAAAAATTCTCAACCAACTCAATCATAGCTTATAGAAAAATTATAATAAGCCACTATCATAAGGTACTAAAATACCTCTTAAAGTAAATTAAAAATATACGTATTAAGTTTGCTATACATTAATGCATGAACTTAACATTTTCGTATTATTTTAAAACCAAAATTCTGCCTTATCAAAAAGTATAATAATTCATACATTTAATATGAGCAAAATAATATGGTTATGAAAAAATAATGTGCAAAGTCATAATATAATCTTTCTTCCCATAATCAATATTTTACGGGATCAAGAAAGTAATGATTATCAAATGAACAATGCGTAGTCTCAAAAATATTTTCCAAAGCAAAAACTTTGCATCCTCAAGCAAATATGACAAATTCATATTTTTTAATAAATGCAAAATAATATGCTTATAAAAAAAATATTATTTCAAATCATATATTAAAATATGATAATCAATATGAGACTAATAACAAATAATTCACATTAATCACATAATCCAACAAAAGTGTGACCAATAACAAATAATAGTCATAAGTATGATAAATAAATAATTTAGAGATGACATCTTATAAAAGCAAAAATTTTGCAAAATCATATAAGTATGATAAAATTCATACTTTTGATAAATGCAAAATAATATGCTTCTAAAAAGATGAACATTTAATCTCATACAATTTGACAATATATGGATAATATCTTCAAAAAAGTAATAATTTTGCAAAATCATAAACTATGATAAATTCATAATTTTGATAAGTGCAAAAGAATATACTTCTAAGAAGATTAAAAAAAATCCATAATATAAATGTCAACTATGCACTACATGTGCATAAATAAAATATTAATAAGTGAAATATGGCTAGGCAAAGGTATACAAGCTCTGATACCACATTTTAGAAAATTATGTACTCACCTTCTTGTATGAGAACTGAGAAGCATAGTATAGTACCATTGGATAGAAGTATCTACTAATTCTAACATAGTGCAAGAAGTATGGGTCTAACATGGGGAATAGGAGTGAGTCAGATTAGCCAAGGAGACTGCCTGTGAGACCAAACAGATCACTCCATTCAAGTAGTAAACCATCAGGGAGCACACAGGCAAGTCATCCTTGGCTACCTAATGCAAACTCTTATGCCCATGCAAGACCTCTCTTCAGCTTGATCTCCTTAACTACTTGGTCCATGGCTGGATGGGAACTCACTGCTTGCATATTTATACTGCACTGAAACATATATGCATGCATGAGCAGCGTACTCATTCATTGCTGTTCTTAATTTAATGAAGGCCTAAAAGCTTACATTGCTTTTGCCGCGGATTGACCTTTGAGAAGATGCCCTTGAATTAGAATATATTCTTCTAACAAAAGGCCACTGCCAGCCGATGCGTTTGACATGGGATCAAGTTGGGGGGAATTTTCCTACCTAAATGAGAGAGAGAGAGAAGAATTCAACCCTCGTTTCATTTGGCTCATCATGATTACAGCGAATAATGCATGCGGCGCTGAAACCTTTTTTTGATTTGGCAACAAGGTATGTATGCTGCAGGGTGAAGTTTGTTCTTCCTTTAGAAGACATCTGACAAACAACTTTTAACGTGATCACGATATGAATGCATTTACCTGCATCCTGTGCTGAAAACGGCTAATGAATTAGAGAGACGAATTGTAATTATTCATGAACCCATTGTGAAGAAAATAATATGCATGAAATTATAAAAGACTGAAAGTGGGAAAAACATATCAAATTTTAGTGTGGGTGCAGAAAGAAAATATCATTCCAATTTTTTTTACCACAAAGAAAATATCATTCCAATTTTAGTGTGAGTGCAGAAAAAAAAAATAAAACTTAATACACAACGTTCATCTTAAGTCAACCAATTTGATGAAAAATAATTATTGGCAATTAATTTACATTTGAATTAATATTTCTTTAAATTAATTATCTTTTCGTCAGGAAGATCATGTCAGAAATTTACGTTTGAATCAGATTAGGGGCTAATAGACTTTTGTGTAACAAAAAAAAATTGAGTTGGCCAAGTGAAATTAGTGGATTCTTGAGATCATCTCATGAGCACCACTTGAAGAAGATAATGAACCTAAAAAGAAGTCAAATATACCAATGCGTGCATGTAGACTTGGCATTCTTTTAGCCTTCTATCCATTAGCACCCAAATATTGCACCTTGGGAGATGCTGCGAGTACTTGATCAATGCATTTGTCAGGAGTAAAGAAAGAAAACAAATTCTGAACTCATTCGATGCATCACCATTTACTTTTCTGGACTCGATCGATTTCGATTCAAGCGAGTAGACCAAATGCTTAAGGCATCAATCAACTAAATTATTCATGCAGGAGCTCTCATCTCAGGATTCTTTGTGTGCACGTCCAGCTTATAATTTTCTGAAAGCATTATCAAGTAGCTAGGCGAGTAGGCTTGCATGGAGTCAGCGTGGTAGCCGCCAGAACATATATTCGCAGTATTCTGCAAGAACATATTCTTATCATTGGCTCAAAGGAAGGAAAAGAGAAATCATATTCCACTTTTTTTGCCGATCAGCAAAAGATTGCAATTCGATCGAATTGCGATTACAGGCAACAGAAAGCAGAATAAAAAGGTCAAAAAAAGATACCGGATGAGGGACAACTTGGGCCTAGAATAACATGTATAGCTCTCTCTCTCTCTCTCTCTCTCTCTCTCTCTCTCTCTCTCTCTCTCTCTCTCTCCTTGTCAACGAATATAAATGTGTCCATAGTCCATGGTACAAGCAAGCAAACATGCAAAGTGACAGTTAGAACTCAACCTCCGGGAGAGAGTTAAACAAGAGGGGAAGGAGGTCTTACATGGAGATAAAAGCTTTTCTTTGGTAGCCAAGGATGACTTGCCTGTATATATGGACAGAATCCTCCTGGAGGATCTAATGGATGCATGATTGCATTTATTGAGAGCTCTATGTGGTTTGCTGGATTTACAGGCAGTCTCCTTGGCTACTCTGAGGGGCTTTTATTACCCATGCCAGATCTGCACATTCTCTACTTTCTGCTGCGAGGTGAAACTGCACGTACTTGTAAGGGCACAAATATGTTTACTCTCTCTCTCTCTCTCTCTCTCTCTCTCTCTCTCTCTCTCGCACTGTGTGCTAACTATATATATATAATTGACTGTCATTGTTCTTCTTCCTTAAATTTTGATGGCCGCCAACAGAATGGGATTCTGTAATTGTGAATTTAAGTATCTCCCAAATGATCTGCAATATATAATTTTTTTTGGAAAACGGTGTATGTGTTTATGATCATGATGAATAAATTACAGTATGTAAAAAAATACCTTTTCGTCCAACTTCGTCTGCTGAAAGCCACATCGTCGCCATTAACTGAGTACAACAGGAGTACGTGCCAGGTTCATCACCATAGTTGCACGCGGAAAGACATTGTTCCAATTAATCTAACAGCTGCCATAGATCTAATAGTTAACTGAGCTTCCTGATCGAAGTGCGCCAGCAGTGTGATCTTCCTTTTTTTCTGATAAAAAACATTGATATGATCTAATCATTAAAGTGGACGAATGGTCTGGAACAAGAATGTGCTAAATTTCAGACATGCACGCTGGTCATGTAACGTTAGAATTTTTTTTTATAAAAAGAGTAATTTTATTATCAAGAAGGACCTTGGGGGTCTTGATACAAAAATTGGAAGAAGTTCCGATGGAGGAACTTTCCGTCGAAAGAAATCAGTAGCAGAATTTCTTCCTATTTTGCTAAATGATCAGCTGCCTGATTTAAATTTCTAGAAATATGCTTTAGAATAAGCGATGTAACGATAGAATTAGAGTGTGTGTAACAGACTGCAAAGCTTGAGCATTAATGGTGATTATTTCTTAACTTTCTTTCAGAAGCCAATTTATATTGGAAAGAGATGCCATAGCACATATTGCGGAAACGGAAACATTTAAATGGATGTCCTCATTCCGGAACTAATTAATACACGCAAGAAAATTTTATTTACGTTTCATATGAAGAACATAAATTTTTGTTTATATATATTTATATATATATATATATATATATATATATATATATTTCTTAAAACAAAAGAGATCAAACAAAAAGAAAAAAAAATCAGCGAGAGCTTTTTCATTGCCATATGTATATTGTATTTAAATATTAAAATGTTTTTTTTTGTTAAAGAAGAGTAGTTATACTTACGCATTCAAGGAAAACAGTTAGTTTAGCAGGGTTCAAAATAATTATCAAAATATAACTATCAGAGAATTAAATAATTAATAAGATAAATATTATATTTTATTAATTTATTCAATAACTCGTTCGGTAAAAGGCACAACTTTGCACATTTAACAATTCATATTCCACATTAGTAGAAAAATAACATTTTTATACAAGGAAACAATTATATATATATATATATATATATATATATATATATATATATATGACTTATTTGAGATATATAAAAGTTCAAATCTGATTACTTACAACCAATTTAGTGATAACGGCATTTGACAAAAGTAATTAGAAAAGAGAAAAAAATTAAAATCGACATAATTAATAAATATATATATATATACCATAGGTCAAACTGGACCTTTTATTGTCATATATGAATATGCAATGCAACTCCATAATTTTGCAAGCATTACACCAAAGCTCAAAGCCTCTAATTTGCATGCATGGGAGACAACATGATATAGCTATATAAATCATCAATGGCCTCATTGACCTCCTTTTCAAGTTCTAGTTTAATTGCACCAACTTGTCTCACATACGACCTTCAGGAGGATCAGGATCGCCGCGACATCTAGTGATAGGGTTGCAGCCTCGTCTGGGTGGATTCACCGGTTGCTCACGCGCCTCACTGGTCGACACCGACGGGAGCGAGCAGCCATTGGGTTTGGCACATATGCTAATGAAGCTTTTGGCGACCAATCGTCCGTTGCTCAACTTTTCGTCACCGGCGGCAGCGGCCGACACGTCGGAGAATAGGAGTGCTGTCAGCACAATAACTAATAGCAGTTGATGCATGTTGTTGATGTCTGTGGCCATTTGATCGATTACTCTCCAACTCAAAATTATGGGTGAGATAGAGAAATGATGGAGGATGCTTGAGGTTTTTATAAGGCCTCGACGAGATGCATCAAACTTTGTATTACGTACTGATTAATCGAAAGCCATAAATTGACCGCAATATAATTTAACTGCGTTCAAATGACAAAATGACCATTTAAAACATCATATACAATACAAATTTTTACAATTCATTATGATTAGAAATTAACCCAATTAATTAATGTTCATTAATATATAGAGTGGAGATTTTGAAATTGCCAACTAATATCTATACGAATACGTATACAATTCACGTCATAATTGATTAATTTCTTCAAATTTGGGGAAAGTAAAGGAGAAGGAAAAGGAAAAACAAGGTACTTACCTATCTATTTAACCTCATGTATTTATTGATTCTGCGAAGTTTATCACAAGGTAGATATATTTTATGATTGACTTATGAATTACACGTGTTGACAGATCAAAATTCGATTTACATAAATATTAAACTCTACCTATAAATATACTTTAATGAGAATATTAAAATATGGTTGCATATATTATGTCGTTCTTCTTATGGTTCGAATACAAGATTACATACTTGCAAAATGTTTTGCTACTTTTCGTTGTTTAGCAATTAAAACTTTCATCATTGGTCAAGAGATTAATTGTAAACTTTTTGGAAACGTTTTTTTTCTTTTAATGAGGAGAAAATTATCTAGTTTTTCTCTGTTACATCTAAAAGGAGGAATTAATACAGAATTTTTACTTTAATTCTTTTGTTATAGAACCAAGAGAAAAAAAATTATTTTCGTAGACAACAAATATGGCGTTAGAAGCATAATACAATTTAAATATGGTTTATTTAAATGTAGATTAATTGGTGTCCCGTAGGAGTGCCAAGTGTGAATGTGAGAGATGCATAGTTTGATGATGTAGATTATTGAAACATTAAAGACATGTAGATTTTTTTGGGGACCTAACTATCATTAAATTATAGATATATCCCAATTTTATGATATAATGAGATTTAAGAAATTCACACCATGGTACACACAATGAAAGTTACTCTATCGGGCTCCAACGACGTCGGAATATCCTTATAAAATTAAATAAAACATTTTTTGCGAAAATGAGAAATGACACAAAGAATCTAGTCCACATGTTATCCTTTCTCCACTTAAATTTAATTTTTATTTACATTATCTTTTTACTTATATTTTAATTTACATTGTTCCATAATATTTCTTTAATCATTTTCTTACGTGGAGCACATCAATGTTGCTGTTCGATTTCTCCTTAGCATCTTTTATTAGTTAATTTTTTCAACCTTGAAGTATGCTAGTTATGTGATTTTGTCGATTAAATCAATTTTTATAGAATTCATCTTATTTTATGTGATTTTATCAAAATGTATTAATAATATCTTAAATCTTAAGCTAACAATAAACACACATGTTCTCTTTTAGGCAATAGAATCTCTCCAATAATTGTCACGACGTAGCTCGAGCGGGTTCTACTGTCATCGACTTATCTGCTTTCATTCAAGTAGGAAAATCTACTATTTTCAATATGACTATATATATATA
>LTAE01002972.1:53306-76595 GCA_001647135.1 Pontederia paniculata | reverse complement strand
GAGTGTTCTGATATTATACTTGACATTTATTGAATTAAAATATGGAAACTACTAAATTTCATATCTTAATGCCAAATTACTCTCAGCAAGTCTGATATTATACTTGACATTTATTGAATTAAAATATGGAAACTACTAAATTTCATATCTTAATGCCAAATTACTCTCAGCAAGTCTGATATTATACTTGACATTTATTGAATTAAAATATGGAAACTACTAAATTTCATATCTTAATGCCAAATTACTCTCAGCAAGAAAGGAGAAGATACCCATGTTTTGTGCTATCCTTGGAGACATGAAAAGTGAGTAGTAGTGATAAAGAATTTTTTTATTCTTTTAAACGAGTGACATAATAAATAATTCTTTCTCATTTATTCATAGAGATTTGAGCATAATTAAATAATTTAAAATAATAAAAGCGACTGCAAGTGAGCCTAAAAAAAAATAAAATGGTAACATTTTTTTCCGAGCTGCATGAACCCATGGCCCCTTACCCTCCTCCCTTCCCACATCATAACCATATGTGATGATGAAGGTAGGGGCGGACCTACATATATTTTGAAGGGACCTCAATTTTTCAATTTTTCGATATATAAAATATATATATATACTAATAGTTATAATTAATAGATAAAATAAATATTGATAATTATCATAGTCATCTAATTGATGTTGTGAAAAAGAGTTCAATGGAGGTGCTACCTACTTAAATAGGTAGTATCGTACTACTTATTTTACCAGTCATAGGATATCAGATATACGGTAAATCTAACGACTTATAACAAACTATTTAAAAAAGAGAAAATCTTATATTCATCGTATATCTAACATTTTACGGTGAATATCATAAGAGCACCTCCATTTTTTTCAGTGAAAAAAATGATTTTGACTAAAATGTTGAAGTCTAGAATTGAAAATTTGGCTCCAAAATTTTCCTTCTCGGACAATTGAACACCAAAAACCATTGCAGCACGAGCAAACATAAGAGAGGAGATGATTCATTAATTGTTGGATCATCTCATCATCATCATCATATATTTGCTGACCTCCCCACCTGCAAATTTATACCAAAGTAAGACTGCCTCCCATCATGATGTCCCTGTTCAGATCATGATGCCCAACATCTTATCGCCTGCATGCGTACGTATCAGGAAACCCTACTGAGATCACCCTGCAAAGTATATTTGTACACAAGTACGTACGTACTGTTATGGATTGTGTACGTAAACTCTTATATATTCTGCTTAGGTGACTGTGCTGTGCTACTGATCAAAACATCATGCATCTACACATGTATCCATGGACCATGGCCACAAGCTTTTTGTGCTGCATGCCTTCTCATATGTGTTGCTTTTGAGAGGCCTCGCCTCCCTCCCCCTTCTTTCTCATCTCTTCGCGCATGCTTTTGAGCACTCTTTCGGCTTTCCCCCCACACACACAGACATTCTCTGCTGTCACGACTACTGCCTCGACATCCGAGCGCTCTTTCTCTCTCCTCCATTGCTGTGCTCTTGCTTCTTTAATGGTACTAGTGCTTCTTTTATCTCTGGTAGCAGCACCGCAGAGAGAGAGAGGAGAGAGAGAGAGAGAAGGGAATAAATAGAAGGGTGGGGAGGAGGAGGCACTGAAAGCTTTGCTTTTGGCAACGGATGGGAAGCTGCCTTATTTTAGTCATACTTTCTCTCTCCCCTCGCGTGTGAGCTCGAAGCGTGGAGGGAGGAGGGACTGCAACAAGGGAAACGGGGCTGTGCACCGCATGCTCTCTCCTCAAAAGATTTCGGTGTTTCTTTCCTCAACTTTTCTCGAGCATATCAGCGAGAATACAGAAGAGCTTGGGGGCTTGTTCAAAGCTTTCTCTCTTCTGCTGCAGGTTTGCTTCCTATCGCCTTCTTCTTCCTGATTTCTGTTGCTTTTTCCCATTTTTGCTACTTGTTTGCTGATTCTTGAGGATATTTACTGCAAGTCTGCAATGATATTTAAGCGAAAAGACGTTTGCAAATCATCTTGCTTGCATGATTCAACTTTTCTCGCCATTGAGATCTTTTGAGTGCTGCTGAACATCTAATCTTCTGACCAGTAACCTTCCAATAAGAGCGTAACACCTTGCGAGCTTTCTTTCTATCTCTGTGGGTTCTGTCTGTTCTTTGCTTCATTAACTCTTCATATCTGCTTTCAATCCCTTGCTTATCCGAACCTATCAAAGATTTCTGTCGATTGTGCAACTCAATTCTGCAATATTTATTTCAGAAAGAAGAGATCTTTTTGGAATTGACAGGATCAGGAGAAGAAAAAAGAACACCTTTTTCATCTCTTTCTTCTTTGTTACCAGGACATTACAGAAGAATAGTAGTACTTCCAGTCCTCACCCAAAAGCTAAGCTACGTTTAAACCTCTTGGAGGCAATGGAAGGAGTAGCTGCAGGTGAGAGCCATTCAAGAGATAGACAATTTTTTCCCCTTTTTTACGTCTCACTTTGAAACCTTTCCTTGGCATTTTGCTTTGAAATGACATGGATTGTATATATATACTTCTGTCACTGCTGCAAGAAGCATATGGTCGCTTCAGTGGCTTGTGATCTCTTCACCCTCTCTCGACTGCAGCGTCTCACGACTTCCATCCACCACCTCCTTGTCTCTTTTATACTTCACCACCACCACAAGACAACAACTAGCTCATGATTGCTCTTCCTGTTCAGTAGCTCTCGTCGTTTTCTTCTCCCTCTCTTTTCTTTCTCTGTCAAATCTCTGAATACTTAATGCCACTTATGCTCCATTGCTCCCAAAGGTTACTGTTTGCCCCTGTCCCTTCACTGGTATCAGTATGATACTTGTTCCAAGTAAGTACAGTTCGACGCTACTCGTCCATGCATCCAAGTTACAGAAGCTAAAACAGCAGATTAGATCACTGTCGAATTTGTGCAAGCTCTTTCTGAATCACTCACATTGCTTAAATTTTCTGTCTTGGTGTTGGATTGAGTTGGTCGTGCGTCATGGCGGTTGCGGCGCGTGCTTGTTTGCGTGCGTGTCGGGCATGTCGCAGGCCATCACCCGTATCCTCCTATCATCACAGTTGCCATCATCCTACAAGACCTTTGTTTCCTTACGGGTCTTTTCAGCAGTTATCATCGCCTCCTTTTGCACATTAATGCCTCTCTTTGGTGCTTGTTAATAGCTTGCACACATCACTCGCAGCCACGCCCCATTACTGCACCATATCATATGATGATGGCTTCTGCACTGCACGCCCTGTTGAGATCAGTGGATATGGTTGATTTTTCAAGCTCTTCTGCTACAGTTTCTTCCTCCACCTCTGATATGGCATCATAACCTGTGTGATGTACATGAGAAGAACCTTTTTTTTTTCATCCGGTTTGCTGCTTTAATGGCATTGGTGGCCAGTCCTCGCACTGGTGCCTGGGGGTCAAACAAGGCGAGTACTAGTTAGTAGTAGTGGGTGGCTCTGGTGGCAGCCTAAGCTAAGATCCATATTTATTCTGGGGGGATGTCTGTGCATCGCCCAGACCACAGTGTTGTTGCACATCGAGCAGAGGGTCCAATGCTTCTCGTGTCCCGTTCACGGGCGGCTTCACTTGATCTGCTGCCTCCCTGTTGCAGCCTGCTTGCATGCTCCTTCTGCTGCTCATTGCTACAATGTTACCTCCTTTGCCCCCCACTCCAACACTACTGCATCATCATCTGTAGTGGCTTCAGCATGAACACAGATCAAGTGTAACAAGTAACAGCTGTTGGTGCTCTCCCTGTGCAAACCTAAATCCACCACTGCTGGCGAAGGCAGCAGCAGCAGCTGCCTTGTGCCCTGAATGCTCTGCTTTGTCCCTTGGGCTTTTAGGAAAGAGTGTCGCAGTGTCGATGTCCTTGTTATCCGCCGCTGCCCACTGCCTCTGCTGCTGCTGCTGCTGCTGCTGCCACAGCACCACTGCAGTATAATATATTTTTTACGTAGCAGTGGCAGATGACCAAAGTAGTAGTAGTGTTGGGTGTGGTCTAAAATCTAAAAACTGAGCCCACTTTTGCAGCACCACCAACTTCTCCTTTCCCACATAACGACGCCTCCATAGTATTATCCCCATTCCTCCATGGCAGCATGCCTCCATTAGTGCTGCTATTATATTTTTCTTAATGCTCCCATGTCGGGGTTCCACTACCTCTGCCCCATGACCGTGGCCACCCCCCTCTCAACGTGCTCCTTTTTTTACTAGTCTGTCCACCATCGTCTGGTGCTTCCTTTTTTGCTTATTTTAAGCTCCAATAGCCATGATCTCTCTATCTGATGGCAGCCTCGTTTCTGCTTCTTGGCCATTCGAGGAATAATCCTTACATTCCTTTGGTTGCACTTGCTTTCTTTATGTCACTTTGAACTCGTCACCAGTGGTGGCTTCGGACGAGTGGCGCCATTGTTTTGGGTTGTGTGAGCTCACAGGGAGGCAAAAGAGTAAAGGAGACTCCATCCATCCCGTTGGAGTTCGCAGACGCCATAAAAAAGTGATTTTTATCAGGTCATCATTCTATTCTGTTTGGTTTCTCCGCATTGGTGCAACCGTTACGAGCCACTGAAGCGCTCTGAAACGAGATCAGTACTCCAAAACGAGGTCCTCGTTTTGTTTCCATGGCGTTGCTTTCTCTCTGCTCCCCTTAGTTTTTACCTCCTGTTGATGCTTCACTCTGGAGCACTTCAACTCTGTAGGGGAGAATTTTAATAGGAACTGAGTACAAAAGAGGAGTTGGTTAATGCTGTTGATGCAACCGTACTGCCTTTGGCCTCTGCACAAACATATCAATGCTCTGTTTGTTTAATCTTTTCCACACCGCGTCTGCTCTGCTGCTGCTGTGCTATCGCTGCGAAGCCTTCATATACCCTCTTCTTTAAATCCTCTGCTCACGCATGCTTTCCCTGCTCTTTCCTCTGCTGCCCTCAGGTTAAATGCTTGCTGCTGTTGCCGAGTAGCAGCCGCGGTGCAAAATGCTCGCTGTGGTGGACAGGGACCCCAATTGCTTCCATCGCTCGACGCCGCCATACATAGCTGACATGCCCGCCCGGCAGATGGCCAAGGAACAGAAAGGAGGAGGAGGAGGGGAGAAGCGCGTTGTTTCGAAGAAGCCCCTGCAGAACAGCATGAACCACCAGAAGCTCGACGGCGGCTGCCCCCTGCCGGAGGTGAAGAAGCCCGTGGGGCGGAGGCGCGGAAGAGGAAGGGGCAAGGCCGCGGCGGCGGAGAAGGTGGCGAAACCGGACGTCGTGATGGGTGCAGCGCCGGATCTCGGTCCTCCCGTGTCAAGCAAAGGCCTTGGGTTCTGCCGGCGGCCGGGGTTCGGTCAGGTGGGCACCAGGTGCATCGTCAAGGCCAACCATTTCCTCGCGCAGTTTACCGACAAGGACTTGATCCAGTACGATGTGAGTGTGATTCAAGTTGACAGTTTGGCCTAATGGAGCACTTCCGACATGCACACTATGAACAGAGCCTATTCCTTTGCAGGTGACCATTACGCCGGAAGTCTTCTCCCGAACTATGAACAGAGCTATAATGGCGGAACTCGTGAGGTTGTACAGGGAGACAGAGTTGGGCATGCGGCTTCCTGCGTATGATGGGAGGAAGAGTCTTTACACTGCTGGGCGTTTGCCCTTTGATTCCAAGGAATTCGTCGTCAAGCTCACAGAGGAGGATGACGGGTTGGGGATCACAAGGTCAGTTGGATTTTGGCTTTCTCACTGCTGTTTTGTTCTCTAGGAGCTCACAAAAGTTCTCCATGTGTTCTTTGTGAAGAGAGAAGGAATACAAAGTGGCGATCAAGTTTGCAGCTCGTGCGGACCTTCATCATTTGCAGGAATTTATTGCTGGGCGGCAGATTGATGCTCCTCAGGAAGCTCTCCAGGTTCTGGATATTGTTCTGAGGGAATTATCCAATCAAAGGTGCCATTTTTCTTTCAAACTGTTGTGCTGCACTGTGCCATTCCTGAATGGATGATCAGAGAGGGTTTCCGTCGCTTTCAGGTACATCTCTGTTGGTAGATCTTTCTATTCTCCAGATATCAGGAAGCCACAGCATCTTGGTGATGGCCTGCAGTCATGGTGTGGCTTTTACCAGAGCATTAGGCCAACACAAATGGGGCTCTCTTTAAACATTGGTAGGAATAATTGCTTGTCATTTCTGCAGATGGTGCATCAAATCATATTATCAAGCTAAACTCTGATTTTCAGTTCTCAAAGTTTGTAGTTATACTTGTGTTCAGATATGTCTTCGACCGCATTCATCGAACCGCTTCCTGTTATTGAGTTCGTAGCTCAGATCCTTGGTCATGATGTGTTGTCAAGGCCCCTGTCCGATGCTGATCGCATCAAGGTATGCTATTACATGATTCACATAATTTGTGAGTAGATCTTGGTTTTCTTGTTTTCTGCATTTGACTGAAACAACATATTGTTTCTTTCTTTCTTAAATTGTAAACAAGTGCTTCTTATGCGTGTGGATTATTTTAACAGATAACCAACACCATCAACCATGAAAATTTTGATGGTCCACAGATTTTTGTCTTGAATACATTCTCTTTTGCTACTATTCTCTTCTCTTTTTTTTTCAAGTTTATCCCGAGATTTATGCATAATGCATATGTGAGTACTCTTTTGCAACAGATAAAAAAAGCTCTTAGAGGTGTGAAAGTGGAAGTGACTCACAGAGGGAATGTGCGGCGAAAGTATCGTGTATCGGGAATAACAACCCAGCCTACTCGTGAATTGATGTATGGTATATGAATATTATCAACTGCTTGTTGCTAACCTTAAAGTATAATGAAATAATATTATAATTCACTTTCCTTTGTTGTACTCAATTGATGTGATATTTTCATGTTATACTGTGTTCTTGTTTGTAAATGAGGTCCGGTAATTTTCACTTAAGTTTAAAGCTTCGACTCTTTATCCTGATAGATTTCCTGTAGACGATCAAATGAATATGAAATCCGTGGTTGAATACTTCAAGGAGGTCTATGGATTTACAATTCAACATTCTCATCTACCTTGCCTTCAAGTGGGCAATCAGAAGAAAGCGAATTATTTACCGATGGAGGTCCATTCAGCCCCCAAGCTCACATTTTGTAAAGCAGTATTTTTCAGTGTTTCAGTAGATAATATGTTCTTTCTGATGTAATATACAGGCTTGCAAAATAGTTGAAGGACAAAGGTACACAAAGAGGTTGAATGAAAAACAAATTACTTCGCTGCTGAAAGTTACTTGCCAGAGACCCAGAGAACAGGAAATGGATGTTCTGCAGGTGATGCATCTCTTAAAAACTAATTTGGGCCATGACTTTCTTTTACACTCTCTCAGTTACTGAGCTTAGTTCTTTCATCAGGTTTGCCTCATGATGTGCTTCAATTATTATAGAATCTTAATAACTTACTTCCTTGCAATATTACTGGAAGACTTGTCAATTAGGGGAATCCACCCAAGACAACATAAGTAATTTCATATCTTCAACTCTGGGAATGTGATTGGTGGGACCTTCCCATGAGCTAGCCTGGGTTACCCAAGTTGATGGATTACTCTGCCATTTCAATTATCAGCTAGATTTTGAACTTGTCCCAGGGTCACCTTTTCTTTTGTTTTTCTGGGTCCCATTTTAGCACTCTTGTTGGGCCTTCAGCTGAATTGAATTTTATGTTTGTATACATAACCCTTCCAGGTGTTTTTATTCAATGGCTTTGGGTATTCTGCATGTCGGTCACGATCTCTTCGTACAGTATGATTTATGTTGCTTTATTTTCCAGACAGTTCATCAAAATGGATATGATCAAGATCCTTATGCAAAAGAATTTGGTATTAACATCAGTGACAAGTTGACCTCAGTTGAGGCTAGAGTTCTTCCTGCTCCATGGGTAATATGCTGCTGTGATTCTTAATTGGATGGAAATAATATTCTTTCGTTTTCTTGTTAATCATTGTACTTTTGTATCCTCATAGCTGAAATATCATGATACCGGAAAAGAAAAGGAGTGTTTGCCGCAGGTTGGTCAATGGAATATGATGAACAAGGTACTTCCCTGATAGGGACTTTGCAACTGCAAAATTCAAACCTTTAGATGATGCTCGTTAAATCACACAACTCTGTTGCAGAAAGTCATTAATGGATGTACAGTAAACCATTGGGCCTGCGTCAACTTTTCACGCAGTGTTCAAGAAAGCACTGCTCGTGGGTTTTGTCAGGAATTAGCACAGATGTGCCAAGTATCTGGCATGGTATGCATTAATTTCCAAATATATCTTTTGCTGATCTTGAAGAAGCTTCTTATTCTAAAACTATTTTACCTGATTTTAGTGGTGTGCACATAATTTTCTAGTTTCACAAGAACATCATTAACATGGTACGCATGGCTTACATATCTCAGGAATTTAATCGCGAGCCTGTGATACCCATCTATTCTGCAAGACCCGATCAAGTAGAAAAGGCTCTTAAGCATGTTTATAATGCAGCAATAAACAAACTCAAAGGAAGAGAGCTCGAACTTCTGATTGCTATTCTTCCAGACAACAATGGTTCTTTGTATGGTAAATGTTACTTTATAATATGTCGTCAACTTCTGTGGAAATTTCAGATTCTTTCTGTGATGATGTCTGTTGTATACAGGTGATCTTAAGAGAATATGTGAAACTGATCTGGGATTAATATCCCAGTGTTGCCTAACAAAGCATGTGTTTAAGATCAGCAAACAGTATCTAGCCAATGTTTCTCTCAAAATTAATGTTAAGGTAAATTCCAGCTTGACTAGTTACTTTTTCCACTTTCTTCCTCAAATTACTTATCTAGAAAGTACTTTATTACATGTGAATTTCTTTAATCGATGTTTTGTCTGCGCATTGGTTGCAGTTGGGAGGAAGAAACACTGTACTCTTAGATGCTATAAGTTGGAGAATCCCATTGGTTAGTGATATACCAACCATAATCTTTGGAGCAGATGTTACTCATCCCGAGACTGGGGAGGATTCTAGTCCATCAATCGCTGCTGTATGATTGTCTGCGTCAATTTATTCATGTCAAATTTCATATACTGTTTAAGCTGATAACAT
Source organism: Pontederia paniculata (assembly GCA_001647135.1). Classification (NCBI taxonomy): domain Eukaryota; kingdom Viridiplantae; phylum Streptophyta; class Magnoliopsida; order Commelinales; family Pontederiaceae; genus Pontederia; species Pontederia paniculata. Next base: position 67,512 of record LTAE01002972.1, on the reverse strand, counting down.
GACATGCTCTCACAATTCTAGGTTGTTGCTTCCCAAGATTGGCCTGAAGTTACCAAATATGCTGGACTTGTATGCGCTCAGGCTCATAGACAAGAACTTATTCAGGATTTGTACAAGACATGGCATGATCCTCAGCGAGGTACTGTTACAGGCGGCATGATCAGGTTTGCATCTCTCCCTAAATTCTTTTTTAGGTTAATTCACTGCATGGTAATGGATATTTCCACTGGGCACTCTATAATTCAGGTGGATGCAAAAATAATTATTTGGTGTCTCATCTAATGTTTTCCATTTGATGATGTAATATGGTTTATCCCTCTAATATATGTGCTTACATTTCCATAATGTCCCTTTATGAGAATTTGTGCTTGGTTAAAGTTCATGTTGATGGATTGAGCAAAGTTAGATTACATTATTTCTATTGTTATTAATCAACAGTATTATTTTATACGGCCACCAGATTTTCAATGTTACTAATCAACATTTCTGGATTTTTTTTTATTTTAAAGGTTGACCGGTTTACCTTCCTTTTCAGGGAGCTTCTGATATCGTTCAGGAAAGCAACTGGACAAAAGCCATTAAGGATAATCTTCTATAGGTGATACTTGTAAACCTTTCTTGGCAACTGGTGTCCGGATAACAAGTTACCTTCAATTATGCAGTTTCCTTTGTATCTTGCAGAGATGGTGTCAGTGAAGGGCAGTTCTATCAAGTTTTATTGTATGAATTAGATGCTATACGCAAGGTTTATATCACATTCACCTTTGCTGCCAAAAGTTTACATGCATTTGCACCACTTTTTTTTAATTAACTTCCACTCCGCTCCACTCCTAGGCATGTGCATCATTGGAGCCAAATTACCAACCTCCGGTGACTTTTGTTGTGGTACAAAAGCGTCATCATACAAGATTATTTGCAAATAATCACAAGGACAGAAGTAGCACTGATAAGAGTGGAAATATTCTGCCCGGTAATTATGATGCATACTGTGGGACAGAAAATCCCCTGAAATTTTGTTTCTTGGTTCTGTAAAGATGAATAAAACATTTGAAGTCACAGCTGCAGTTGTGATTCCTATAATTTGATTCTAATGATCTCACTTGCTAAGGTGTGATATGCAATATGGCAGGTACTGTTGTTGACTCCAAAATTTGTCATCCTAGCGAGTTCGACTTCTATCTGTGCAGTCATGCTGGCATACAGGTAGTATAACTGATAGTCTTATGAATGTTGTATATAGGCAAGAAATTGTTTCTGGAATGCATATATCTTGGACCGCTGACTTTTCAGAATAAAATTTATAAATCTATTAGGTTGCATCAAAGGTAGCAAAACTTTCTCTTCATTTACAAAGAATATCAGCATTGAAATTGTTTGTTGCTTAGTTGTCTTATAGAAGAATTATTTTAAGAGCATGCAATTCCTAAGTTATACAGGAACATCCAAGGTTTAATAGGTGAACTGTCGTAGGTACATTGTGGCATATAATGTTATATAATTACTTGAAAAAAAACTATCATTATTGAGGAACCATTCACATGACACTAGCATATAAATGAATTCGATTAACCATTCCATAGTGGTATTGCTTTTCTGCTTTGTTCTTTTTTTATGAGATGATGCTTCTGTTCCTTTCAACCTCTTTTAATTGATTGATTTTGCAGGGTACAAGTAGACCAGCACATTATCATGTGCTTTGGGACGAAAACAATTTCACGGCAGATGAAATGCAAACATTGACAAATAATCTCTGTTACACGTAATTGATTACTCACTCTGTTTCTGTTATGTGAATTACAAGCATAACTAATGAGAGGTTTTTAACTAAGATAATTTACATGTCAGGTATGCTCGGTGCACTCGTTCCGTCTCTGTGGGTATGCTATTTACTTATTTATCTCCGTTTATTGGTCTTTTGTCTTATGGTTTTTTGTTACTGCAAAATTCATACACAACTTTTTAAACCTTTTGTTGGTCATTTTAAATTTGAAAGGAATCAGATTGAGGTACAGAGTCCATTGTACTGGAAAAATCATACACCAACTTTTTAAAATTTTCGTTAGTCGTTTTAAATTTGAAAGGAATCTGATTGAGGTACAGGGTCCATTGTACTGGAGATAATTAACTTGCTTGTTCTGTAACAGTGCCTCCTGCATATTATGCTCACCTGGCTGCGTTCCGAGCCCGCTTTTATATGGATCCAGAGGTAAACGAGAATGCGACATCACGCAACTCACGCTCCGCTGCAAATGGACCCAATGTCAAACCTCTGCCAGCCTTGAAGGAGAAGGTGAAGAGGGTGATGTTCTACTGCTGAACTGTGCAGACTTAACAGCAATAACTATCATTGTACATCAATGTCGTGTGCATAATGTCCGCGGATGGAGGGAGCAATCCGAACAAAATGCGCGAAGTTCCAACGTAGCTGCAGAGCTTCTGAAGGAACTCATGCTTGTAACACTAGTTAGGCCAGGAAGTTGTATAACATGTTCTCATAGGATGAGGTTTAGTCAGTGGCTCACTCATTTCTGTCCTGTGTCCTGTGTTAATGGATTCCATCGTTTTTCTCTTTTTTCTTTTTCAGTACTAATGCTAACAGAAGGATTGTGTATTTTCACTATCAATCTATGAAATCTATGTGGGAATGTCACATAAGAAATATGAAGGAATTGATGATATGCTGTAATTTGAATTTAGAAAATCATTCGAGGAGAGGGAGATCGATGAAGATTTAGTCCTTGTTTGGCATGCATTTCAATTAGCGTCTACAGTAGCGTATAGACCAAGTCAATACCCTAGTTAAAGTGTTTAATAAGCATAATTAATAATAGGCATAATTAATAATAGCGACAAGCGATTGGGGACAAGCTTATGAAAATATATTTTCATATATATCCTCAAAATATTTTAATATTAATTAATATTTGTATGAGACATATTGTTTTATATTACAAGATCACTTTATTATTTATTATTATTTTATTAATTTATAAATTATTTGATCAGCTATTTATTTTATTATTATTTATTAATATTAAAATATTTAAAATAAAGATGTGTTATTCAACTTATGACACATATATTAATGTAATTTATTAAATAATTGTCTGTACCCTTTTTAGTCGTTTTATATTTATTAATTTGTTTAAACGCTACATTTGTCAAACATTTTTATTAAATTTAATAATTCACTCACTATCGCTAANATTGTCTGTACCCTTTTTAGTCGTTTTATATTTATTAATTTGTTTAAACGCTACATTTGTCAAACATTTTTATTAAATTTAATAATTCACTCACTATCGCTAAACGTTAATTTCTAATCGCTATTCGCTATTAACCGCTAGTACATGCCAAACAGAGCCTTAATAACATTATAGGTTTTGTATATTTTCTACTATACTTGTAATTATTTAAATAATATATAAATATATAAATGTTTATAGTATCTTATATGTTAATTCAATTATCACCTTATACAATATAATTTTTTTGAATAATTTGAAAAGTGGGAAGAAGATACACAAAAATCTCTGTGCTAGGGGATGAAAATTTTGAGACCTAAGCTATCATGTTATTTTTATTTTCTATTGTTTGAATTATTCTTTATTTTGTATCATCTATTTTTTTATTTTCATGCGCAATCTAATAAAAAGTGAACTTCGTTAAACTATAACCGTTTATATGAATTTTTCTCTATATATTTTTTTGCATGAAAATTTTCTCTCATCTATTTCTCTATTTCTCGCAAGAAAATTTTAAATTTTATCTTATTTATATATTTAAATATTATCATAAATATAAAAATAAATAAATAATATAGGATCCTAAAAAATCATTCAAGTTATATTTATATATATATATATATATATACATTGAAAAAGGCACTTTAATCACTTTTATTATTTCTTAACACTCGGTCGGAATGACACATTGTCAAAGATTCTGGAAATAATATTTTCAAAATAACCAACAACAAATATTTTTTTTTCAAAAAAGAGGTTCTAAATAATTATCTGGATGCAAGTGAGGTGGACTATTTTTTAGATCCGCCTAATAGATATTAGATATCATATATATAACAAGTACTAAATATAAATATTTTTTTTGGTATGCTGACGTGTATCATGTAGCCTGTTCCGACGTCATGACTGGATCCAACCTGTTGCCTCATCAAACTCAGCAACCAAGTTGACCAAATAATTGACGAGTCAATTAAAACTTTCCAACGCTCCCCATATTTTTTTTGACTTGTGTCCCCTTTTCGTAACGCTACGTGACGCCCTCTCTCACAGTTTGAAACTTCCAACGGCTCTTTCGCACGAGTCGACCGTTACGTCTTCAAAAAATTAGCACAAGCCCAAACAGACGCTCCTCCTCCTCCCAACACTTCCTCTCTCTCTCTCTCTCTGTTCATGCATCACACTGCAGTGGAATCGACGGCGAAGCGATCTGAGCTGACAGAGGAGATGGCCGGCAAGCAGCCAGCGTTCCCGGAAGAGGAGATGGCCGTCGACGAGGGTCTCGGCCATCCCAAGGCCTACGCGAGGCTCTGCCAGAACCGCACAGTGCTGTGTCCTTACAACCATGGACCTCCGTTCGACTTCATTCCTTACGCCTTGCAGCCTCAAGAGGTACCCGATCACCTCTTCTTATGAACTCAGTTATCCAAGATCTATATGACGTTAATGCTCTGTCGCAGGCATTACGACTGAAGGACTTCAACCATATGTTCCCCGTCGTTGATCCGGAGGCAGCTCCTTCTGTCAACCCCAGAGGCTTCGTCAACCTCCTGTGGAAGCAGCTCGACCATCTTGGGTACGTATGAGCACGATCTTTGTAAGGTTTTGTTGTCTCCCGTTGCAGCAAACGTGATCTCATGCTCGCTGCACACTGCCCTCTGATAACTTTCAGGAATGCGGGCTTCGATCCTGCGTTGTTTCGAGTGGATCCCTACGGCAACGTTCTGTACTTGCACGCCGATTCTGCTTCTCCCCTTGCTTGGGGCATCGACCACTGGTTTCCTTGTTCAAGTACGTTTCCGTCTGTCACTTTCTAACTTGTTCACTCTCCTGTCGGCAATGGCTTTTCGTTTAGCTCGCAACTCTGCTGTACTGTAGGAGGAGGGAGGACAGTGCCCAGCAACCTGCGGCTGCTCCAATGGCAAGTGTGCGACAAGAAGCACAACAAGCTGGAATTTCTCATCCCCTGGTGGGATCTCCAACTGGGCATCTCCGTGAACCAGTTCCTCTCCATGTTCGCCTCTAAAAACTCCGACTTCAGGAGCAGAGCGTTCTCCTTTCTGTTCCCCAGCGGAAGAAGTGAGGAGTTGAATCCGCTGCAGGTCGTGGATTCGCATAGGTTTCCCCGGCATTTCGTGGAGATGAAACGGCAGGTCGGGCTCGCTCCAGCCGCCGTCGTCTCAACACGGAGGAGTTCTGATGCAGCTGTGTTGAAGCCCCTTAATGCACAGTCGTCAGTAAGATCCAGCTCTCCTTCGATTGGTAAGTATAACTGCGGGCAAGTAATTTTTTTCACCTGCTTCATCTTAAAGCTCAACTTAGACATTAATGTTCCCGCTTGCAGCTGCAAGAAAGATTTCAGGTGAAGAAGGTGATCCTGCTCAACCCATGGCGATTCAGAGCTTCAGATCGTCTAAAGAAAACAGTAACCCAAATCCTGATATTTATGATGGCAATCCATATTTGTCCATAGCAAAGGCGAGAGACTCTCTGAGGCAGAGAGAAGAGACGAAGAAAAAACATGCAGAGTTAAGTAGTTTGGAGGACGAGCTCAATGAACTGAAGCAGAACAATGAAGCAGACAGAGTCGCTGTCCAGGAGCTCGAAGCTCTTCTCATGAAGAAGCGGCGGAGAGCCGAAAAGTGCCGAAGGTTGGCAGAGGCGCAGTCTTCTTATAAGGCACTGCTGGAGAAGATGATCCGGGACGCCATGTACCAGTATGACAAGAACAGCTCTTATCGTCTCTTTCGTTTGTGTGCATTGTGCGTTCTGACTCTTGTGCTCTTTATCGTACGTCTTGTGCAGGAGTGTAGTGTACAAGGAACAGGCGAGGCTTAACCAGGCAGCGACCAGCGCTCTCATGGCGAGACTGGAGGCACAGAGAGCTATGTGTGATTCTTCAGAGACCGAGCTCCGCCGGAAGTTTAAGCAGAGAGATGAGATCGAGAAGCAGATAAGACCAATGTGGGAGCTGAGAAAAAGATCGCGCTTGGATGCTACCTTGCTGGAAGAAGTCCAGAATGGTAGCTTGAAGCTGCTGTCCTCGCGAACAAGGCACCCTATGAAGAAGGAGCTAAGAAGGTTTCTAGAAGAGGAGCAAAAGTGCTCTGATGCTGCACTATCTCTTGCAGTATATGGAGACGAGGGATCGGAAGATACCACAACCTCCGGCAGCAGCGCAGAGAAGGAAGCAGACAACTCCGTGCACTGTTATAAGGATGGCTTCCCAAGTGACGAAAAGTACAGAAGTCTGGCAATCAAAACGCAAAATTGCAGCAAATCCTGCGTTGCTATTCCTCTGAACCTGGAAGAAGAACAAGCAAATGAGAAGCTTAAGCTACCTGCAACTGCAACTGAGGAAGGCGAATGCAGCAAGGCTACCCAGCTAAAAATGCAAACTTTTTCGCATCAAGGCCACAGAGAAGGAGAAGGAAGCAAGAGAGTTGAAGCAGGAAAGGATAAAGCATCCATTCATGACGAGTCCAAAGAATCAGGGAAACGAGAGAGTAGTATCATAACGACTGCACTGCCAAAATTGAAGAGTCCCATTCTACAAAAAGGTAATCCCACAGAGGAAGATGATGAACACAAGAACCAAATCGGGAAAGGCAATCTAGACAAGTGGCTTCAGATTTTGCTGAAAGAAGGGAAGGAAGACACAGATAAAAGTACTGTTGAAGGCTTCTGTAACACAAACATCAGGCAAGAAGAGGTTAAATTCCTGAGGCTGAAACCATTGGAAGAAAAAGCTGTTTCTGATCGGCGTGTCCACATTAAGAAGCTCAAGAATGGACAGCACAGTGAGAGCAGCAGAAATGAGGCTGCTGCCATGAACAACAACAACAACCTCTCTGAGAAGACCAATGCTGTCTATGGAGCTGGCAGGAAGAGCTTTGAAGTGAAGGAAAGAGGTGAACCAAAGCCGGTGCTCCGGAGGTCCGACAGCGCGAGGGGCTTCCGATCCTTGCCTTCATCCCCTTCCATGATCATGAGAAGGGGAGGTGCAGATTGGATCTGCAAGAAGCCTCAGGTGACCGGTGACGGCGAAGAGGAAGTTGAGAATTCTGTGTCTATAAGCAACAACAGCAACTTCATCAAGACCTGCACCAAAGCTATCAAGAAAGTAGTTAACATATAAAGTCAGAATGCAGAGTTCAGAGAGGTACTTATTTATGTTCAGTTTCTAGTGTTTATAATATAATCATAGTCTAGTACTATGTGTTTTAAGGAGAGGTATGAGATTGAAACATGTATAACTACTTGTTGTAATAATAAGGTCCATCTGTTGTGTTCTTCATGGTCAATGTCGATGTCCATTTCTTTTTAGTTCTTTGCAAACAAAATAAGACTTGTTATGTTGCTAAGTTGTGTGATGTCACAATTTGGTCTTCTTGTAGTTTTAAATTCTATCTTGTTTATTTTTTTTATCTAATCTTTCATTAGTTATACCCTTTTTGAGCAATTCTTGAAAGTTTTAAAGAAGAATAATCTTTGTCATACCCTTAACAGAGGTTGATCCAATCTCAGGCAAGACAGCCACTACATGCAAAGGAATTACATCTTATGTGACATGTTGTTATCTACTATGACTGGAATCCTTTTATGAGTTTATCCAATCAACAAAATTTCTTTCCAATTCACTAATTGATGCAGCATGTCATCTCAATGTAGCATCTGCAATTGTGCACTCATCTCTCATTTACTATTTGCTAGGTAGCATGATCACACATACATAGTTTTTTTTACCACAACTAGGGTCAGATCACAGGAACATATTATGTTTATGATCAGGATATTACAGGACTTTGAACACCAGGTGATACTTAGGACATCGAGTTCCGAAGCGCCATAGGTGTACCCTTTCCTTGCGGCATTCTTCCTTTCTTGGCGTGCATCGGCGTCGGTCTTTCAGTCGCGAAATCATAGTCCTCAACCTTACCCACGGAATCTGCACTTCTGAACAGGAAGGAGCTCCACCTGAAGAATCCTTTCTTCTTCTTCTCAATGACTATTTTGTCCAATTGAGCTTGCAGTGCATGGCACTGTATCTGGAGCCTGGCCACTTCATCCTTTAGCTTGCGCATCTCTTGCTGATGGGCCAAGACCTCCCTCTTCGACGGGCACCGTCCCGGTGGCTCAAGGATCGGGCTCGGGCTCCTCGGCCCGCTGAAAGACCCACTCCAGTCAGTGAGACGGTTGAGCTTGCTGTGCTCGGAGAAGAGTACTTGTATCACCGACCGGACGGGGAGGCGCTCGTTCTGGACGGCATGGAGGGAGGCCTCTGCGGTTAGCTTCCGCGCGTCGATGAGTCTGCACAAGGTCTTCTTCTCTTGCTTGGTTGTGTTCGGATGCACCTGCATGAGAAGGTTCAAAAGAGTATCATAAGACTGTTCAGATCACTGTACAAAGTTAAATTCAGAACATACCTCATGGCATCACACAACTAATTGCCAAAAGAGTATCATAAGACTGTTCAGATCATTGTTCAAAGTTAAACTCATGGCATCACACAACTAATTGCCAATTCACTCAGAAAAATACTACAGTAACTACCAAAGCCTGGCAAAATGCATTTCATGTACTGTCAATCCTGCACTTATCTAAAATGGTCCATGCTCCTTCTGATTGAGCCATCTAAATTTGTCACCATACTCGGTGGAAATTTAGAGCAAGCTTCTGTGGCCCCTTGTCGAGCTGCTTCAGAGGCTCACAAGCTAACAGTAACTTTACAGTTCGAGGTCGCACGCCCCAACAAAACACATAGGGCCGGCCGCCGGTGCATGGAGCTGCAGAAGAGCCACCGGCATAAGACACACTTCGGCCGTGCACTCAGGAAGTTAAAGAGGTTGAAGAATGGACACTAACGCACGGTGCATGCGGCCAAAGATTAGGCCTTTGTCATCATGGTACAGTGTGTCTGCAACAAATGCTACTACATATAATATAGAAAGCTGCATGCTGCATGAAAGAAACCATGATCGAATACCATAAATAATGACTTGTGTATACAGTTCCTAAAGCAACAAATACGAACAATGGACTTGACATGACGGAAATAAGAAAAGGCCATGTTGCAGCATCATGTGGAGGGACATCCCTTCCTGGCTTTCTTTGTCATGACTTCCTCTTCTTCATGGATAAACACTGTTGATGAGCTCAAAAGATGACAGGAGAACATGAGGGGGGAGGGCAGCAGCCTAACTTTTTAGCTGCCTAATTAAGTAGCTCTAATCACATATTTTAATAATATAAATATTAAAAAAATTATCGGGTAAACTTTTTAAAATTATTGGTAACGCATCTAATTTTATATAGTATCAGATATAGATGTCCTAAGTTCAAATCTTGACGTTGCTTGTACTAAAAATTAATTTCTTTTATAATTGTCCACGTATTAAGCTTTGAACTAAATTAATTTTCTTTTATAGTTGTCCACACTTAAAAAGAGTGTTAAAAATATAAATATAAATATATATTTTTTTCCTATCTACTAAGTTTTTTAGATTATTGATAATACATTTAATAAAGCTTATACCTACTGCAATTAATTAGGTGCCTCTACTTTTTTACATTGTGGATATCCACGAGGACAGGTATAAAACCTTATATGCTGTCTTTGTAATATGTTTCTTGTAGGGTCATTTATACAGCTAAACTTCCAAGTTGTGCATGGCCAACTGTTAAGGACAAATACTTATGGACCTTCCAAAGAACTCACAGGTATTTGGAATGTTGTATAATACCTTTGGAGTGGAGATCAAAGAAAGCAAGATGATCTCATTTTTCATGGTGTGATTGCAAGGGAACATGCTTTGGAAAAAAAAAGTATTTGATCTACAGGAAAAAGGAACACAACCTTAAAGATTCCAGCCTATGCAAAGCCTACACTAACATGTTTCATTAAGTTGTTTATATAACGGTATTTTTTTTTCAATATTGATTATTGGTATGATTTATATAGTCGATTTCACTTAATAGGATAAAATTTTATTATTGTTGTATACAAACTTACAAAATTAGTCCAATTGCTATTCTATAAAAGAAAAGAAATATATGACACTTGAAACTAGAACTGAAATCATTGCAAATGAGCATTTAAACTTAATTGAACAAGACACTTAAAAAGGACAACTAGAGACCAAAACCAGTTATGGCGAACAAATATAAAATATAATATAAAAAAATCTATCTATTCCATCGGTATAATGAAATCAAATAACAACTGTCTCACGTTATATCAGTTGTCATCTTGCGTATCAACATACAGATCATAAGTATACAAATATTCTTGCACTACTGTTGCACAAAAGCACAGAATTATTTGAATACTTTTATAACACAAATTCCAACTAATTATTACTCATAAAAGACACCTCCATCTCAAAACTTCTATATATATATGAACAATATTGTTGTGTGTTGTTGATCTCATGGGAGAGGCCCATGCATCACATGACACATGCACTAGTGACGCATTTGTCCACTATATATTTTTTTACACAAGAAAAGTCTACAAGGAGTAGTGCATGCATGTCTCCTCTTACCACATGAATGGCCTGCAGCCTTTAGGCCTTAACCAAAGAACACAAGATGGTGGCAAATTAGTACGTTCATCCTAATGAATAACAAATCAAAATTGATTGGCACATATGATTAACAAATTTGTGTTCGGAGATTAAAGAACCTAGAGCTAATAGTCCGGATTCGAGCTCCTGAAATTTCTAATTTGCTTAGAGGAATGATCTTTCTACGCGCGTCCTCGAACGTCGGATTAGTCGAGTGCTAATAGCCCCCGATTATCGATAGGTCTCGACCGAAATCCTAATGAATAACAGTATACTCCCAACATAAAATTATTATCACAGTGCACTCGTTTCAGTTAGGAGTATATGTGATCAGATTATATTAATTCAGACATATTTGATTGCACTGTGCAGATAGACACATTTTTATGATGCTCTAACTTTACTTGATGTACAGTAGCAACAAAAAAAATTGAGTGCATATTTACTTAAAATATGTGTGTGCATAAACTAATTTTTTGTTGTCAATTTTTTTTTATAATGTAAAAAAAACAGGAATAAAATGCAATTAAAGGCAATAAATGGGTAAATGTTTAGTGCTTACTTTAATGTACGTGTCGATGGCACGATAGAGTCCGTCGTCGATGGTCCTTGCATGAGACGGGAGCGCGCGCGCAAGCTCCTCGAACTCGGCCACGCCGAGTCCGCCGTCGAGCGCGGCCTCCGCCAGGTACGAGTCCAGGAGCTTCGCCACCCGCGAGAAGGCGGCGCCGCCCCTGGCCGACGCCAGCTCGCCCTCCGCGCCGAGGAACCTGCGCACGAGGCGCAGCACCAGGCCGACGTCGACGCCCACCATGCACGCTGACCGCAGGAGCCGCAGCAGGAGGTCGCATGGCATGGCGCCCCGCTCGGCCGGAAGCACGGCCACCAGGGCCTCCAAGAAGAAGCGCTTCTTGAGCCATGCGGCGGTGGGGCTCTCCGGCGAGGGGTCGGCGGCAGGTGCTGAAGCTGTTCCGGCCACCGGAGAGCGGCCGGAGAGCTCCGGCAGCCAGCGGTTGGCGTACTGAGAGAGGATGGAGCCGATGTGGTCCGGGCGGATGCCTCCTCGAGCTTTGATTCCGACGAGGGTCTTGGCAAAGTGATCAATGTCTTGGATGCAGGACTCGTCCAGCCAGCTGAGCTCCGGCGGCGCTTGAGAGGGATGGTGGTGGCGGTCTTTGGCGCCATTGGAGAGTGGTGATGTTGGAGGTGGGAGCTTCTCCTGCATGCTGCTGCCAGGGATTGTAAAAGAGGGAGAAGCAGAGGAAGCCATGGTTTTAAGGCTTTGGTGGTGGTAGGGAAGTGGTAAGGAAGTGCAGGCGATATATACTACTACTGCCGCTGTTGCATGGTGGAGCCAGAAGCAAAGGTACAGATAGATGTGGAAGAGTCCTTTTGCATGGGCAGTGAGAGAGAGAGAGAGAGAGTACTTGTTACTATAGTATTAGGAATCAGGACTCACGAGTGAGACTATGCATGTATGAATTGGAAAAGGAGAAGGTGTCGGCTGTCCCTCGGATGCTTAGCCTAAATGCAAGACGAGATGACTTGTCTTTGAATAAAAGCAATGCACCACCACACTTGAAATCATTATTTGATCTAGTGTATTTTTTCTATGAACTTTGGTATTCAGATATTAAATTTAACATTCCTTAATTTAGTTTAGAAAATTGTATTGATTTTTTTTTTCTATACATAAATCATTAATCTAAGTTAGTTGACACATATGTTTAGTGGGTCTGTATCCCGAATTGAAAGATCGAGAGCTAGCAGCTCCGAGTTCGAGCTCTGAAGTCGTTAATTTGATCAGGATTTACTTTGTCGCTCTCGTCCGAACATCGAATTAGTCGGGTATAGTAGCCTTGAACACCGGTGAATCTAGATCGAAAAAAAATATGAAACATCAAAAAGAAAATTCCTATGCAATTATGGCTACGATCTTTATTTCTTGTTAAGAAGTGCATATACAAAAGGTAAATGATGTACATACGTACAAAGCTACAGCTAAGAATGATAGATTTAGGCACCTATTCCAGTATATCTTAACTATTTGGATGTGCATAACTTTTAAGTCTTTGTCTAAGATATGAGAATGTTTTAATATATTTTACTAAGGGGTTTGAGATCTTATTGCAACTATGATTAAAGTTTCTAAGATATGACAAACTCTCTTGGTTTAAATAATGTAGCATTTGATTGTCTTGTAAGGCTATGAGAATCACTGTTTCATAATATTGGGAATCGCTGTTTCACAGCCACCTGCCTCAGGACCGGGGCAGTAGAAATCAAACTGTGGCAGATTTCAGGTTTCTGAAACTTTTCATTGGGAGCATAAAAATGAATAGAAATACAATGATGGAAAGCAGGAGGTGGACAGGTATGAAAAGGTTTTGCTGAGAGGTGGGGACAGGAAATAGTAGGAGACAAATTTGCTCATAAATGAAAACTTCTCTTGTTATGTGCATCATGAAGTGAATAGTTATGGTCCTAAAAAATGGGGGAAAAGTAAAGTGACCAAGGTCACTCTTCATTTATAAAGCACCCCTCTTTCTTGTACTGCAACAAATTGACCCTCTTCTCAAATCCTGAGTAGAAGGACCAATCAAATATGAACATTGTTGTAGGTGATGAAACCTCTCTGCAACATTTTTATATTACTATGACATGTAAATGGATAACCCGCCATAAGGTAATCAATCCCTTTTAGCAACATCTAAATCATAGTCATCATGATAACAACCGAGACCTCAAACGACCTCTTGGGATGAAAAGTTCAGTCTTTGCACATTGTGAAGTAATTTTCGTGTATAGGTCATCAACTTTGCTCATATTTTATTTTGGTTCTCAAACTTTAGTTTGTAACAAATTGGTCCCTTAACTTACAATTTACTCGTCGAAAGTCCCTTCACCTATGATAGCAGATTTTTTCGATTTTTACTCCACGTGGTAAAGCCACGTAAGTAAAAAATAAAAAATAAAAATATTGACGTGGAATTTAAATATTTTTTGAATAGTCCCTTAACTTTACTCGGTTCCCATTTTGGTCCTCTAACTTTAAATTATAACCAAACGGTCTCCTAATTTAGTTTGTAACTAAATGGTCCCTAAACTTTATAATACGTTCATCGAAGGTCCCTTTTTATCAAATTTTGTTTATCATTTTTTTGTCCACGTGAGAATATGAACATTAATATTTCTTGTGTGGATGTTGTTGTATGTATATGTGAGAATAACATGAATATATAGAATATTTTAGTTTTCATCTCATGCAAAAATAAATAATTTTTATAAATTTTATCAAAAAAAGAAGGTCAGCAACCATTAGAGTTTGGGAGAAAGATGCACGTACTGGTGAAATTTGATAGCGATCGATATCCATTTTTTGAATAAAAATTATAAAAA
>LTAE01002972.1:35432-52776 GCA_001647135.1 Pontederia paniculata | reverse complement strand
TTTTTTGATGAAATTTATAAAAAATATTTACTTTTGCATGAGATGAAAACTAAAAATTCTATATGTTCATGTTATTCTCACATATACATACAACAACATACACACAAGAAATATTAATGTTCGCATTCTCACGTGGACAAAAGAATAATAAACCAAATTTGATAAAAAAGGACTTTCGGTGAACGTATTATAAAGTTGATGGACCATTTAGTTACAAACTAAAATTAGGGGATTGTTTAATTACAATTTAAAGTTAGGTGACCAAAATGAGAACCGAGTAAAGTTAAGGGACTATTCAAAAAATATTTAAATTCTACGTCAATATTTTTATTTTTTATTTTTTTACTTACGTGACTTTACCACGTGGAGTGAAAACCGAAAGAACCTACTATCATAGGTGAAGGAACTTTCGACGAGCAAATTACAAGTTAAGTGACCAATTTGTTACACACTAAAATTTGGGGACCAAAGTGAAATATGAGCAAAGTTGAAGGACTATACACGAAAATTACTCCACGTTGTGCTTAAGGAGCATCATATAAAATACTAATTTAAAATGTAAAGGTATATGTAAAAGTTCAGGTGTTAATGGTGACAAGATGATTGTTTAGTAAAACAGATGTCTCTGCACATAAAGGACCACAGGAACTATGATTTCACAAGCAATCCATCCCCCATCATATAAGGACCACAAAGGCAGCCCCGAGAAAGTCCAGCACATGCAAAATAACAAATGCAAGCCGATTCCGCTCTCCATCTGACAAAAATTCCAGAAAGAATTGAGAAGGTTCAGCCAAGACCAAGAGATTGTTCCCAAGCCAAAGAAATTTAATGAGCGATAGATCCTGCCACATGAATGGAATATATGTGCCTCTTGTCTGGATCTGCTACAAAATTTACTTATCCCTGCTGAGAAGCTGAAGCATCCGAGAAACAAATGCCTTGATAGAAACTGCATCACATTGTTACCAAACATAGAAGCCAAAATGAGTTGTCCTTGCTCTTAAATCCATCATGAGGAAGATCACCTTTCCCATTGCCCTACGCATCCTCTTCAAGCTCTTTGTCCTCTCTGAACATTCATCCATTTGAATGCAAGGAACCTCGTGACCTTCCAAATCCGAAAGCCAAATGTGGGGACTTTGAATTCTTTCTTACAGCTCAAGAAAATGAATTGCATTAATGAATGATGGGCATTATGAAGAAGGCATTTCTTTTGGAATGTTAATGACAAAAAATGGAGGGGAAAATAAAGCATACAAAAAAGAACTCAGTTCTTCGCTACAACAAATTAGCCGGTCTATGAGAATCAAAATCGGTATAATCCCCCATTCCTTGCACGAAAGGTGAATTATACCCGTAACCTTCAAAAACATCAGGGCCCGAAACTCCACCATCTGGTCCTCTAAAACCTACCATTGGGGAAGAAGCCCAGTGAGCTGGTGTTGCTGGTTCAGAACCTATTGGGTCGATATTAATTCCAGATAGTGACCCAGCCATGGGATTCTGTGGAGAGTTTCCTGAAGCTCTTCTATTGTTGGAGCCAGTAATTATTGGCATGGAAGTGCTTTGTTGCTGCTGATTCTTTGCCGGAGGTGATTTTGGACGCAGGTTTTCAATCTCAGGTGTTGTCATGACAAGATGAGAAGCATCAGGTGGTGGGTTCCGTCCCCCGCCTCCTTGCCAAACTTTTCCATCCTTGTCAGCGAAACTCCTGATGTAAGCCTGAAGAGAAAGGATCAATACAAACTGTTAACTTTGTTTCGAAGAAATACTTAACAATAAACACAGAAGAAGTTCTTAGTCTTATTTGGTTCAACATAAGCTGTACCTCAGAATTGAAATTAGAGGAAGATAATCCACTCCCTACAGTAAGCCAACCAGAGCGGATATTATGATCCTCGCCAAAAAGTTCAAGCCTTCTCCGCCCCAATGCAAAATGCTCAATGATCCTATACATATCCTCAGGCTTTTTAGTTGAACCTGCTGCATCCAACAAAAAGAAGTTGAAAAAATCCATAAAGCTATTTTGCTTAATCATTTTTTGAAATGGATCAATTTTACCATAAGGTATAGTATATAAGTTAATGCACAGGGTTAAAAATAACAAAGATTCAGAACCTGACCCAACACACCTTGAGCAAGGCCAGCTTCCAAAAAAGTAAAGGATACTAGTCTATAAACATAAGAATTAAAGCTAAAACAACTTCCAAAACAAAATAGACTAGACGATAATATCTGTAATAGTTGATACATCTATGCCCCAATTAGTTAACAAGATGCAGGATTCAATTGAAATGGACACCTGAATAAGAGGATAGGCAAGATCTTTTTTAGGGGTCTAAGAAAAAATTGACCATTAACTCTATGAGAAATGGAAAGTTCAACCACAGAGAACAGTATAGATTTAGAGAAATGTAACGTTTCTCCCCACAATTCAAAAGAATAACCAAAGTTAGAAAGCATAACATATACTGCTATAACAATAACATAAGTTAAATAAGCTATTTCTAAGAGGGCTGTTAAGTGCAACTCAAAATCAAAGCTAATCTAAAGAAAATGAAGATGAACCTATGTAATAGAAATTTGTGTCCAATTATTAATTTTAAAGTGAAGGAATTACCATCGCCAGGTTCTTCAGCTATTATTATATCTGTATCAATGTTGGCATGGATGATATGACCATCAGTGCTGCGACGAACGGTTCCCTTTATGCCCATTAAACAGTGTTCCTGTACAAAGAGCAGAAGAAAATGCCATGGGAAGGATATTGGCAGGGTGGTCCAAAAAGAAGAGAGAATAAATGAACTGAAAAAATGAGATACACAAACCTTTGAGTGTTGAAATAGCGTGTGAGAATCATGCCTTAACCCTGGAGCCGCATTCCTTTTGTTGGTCTTAACCCAACAAATATCCTCACACCTCCGGAAACCCCACTGCAATTAGAAAGTTAATCAAGTACTGTCATAGTAAAGGTGTCAAAGCATAAATTAAGAAAATTGATGGCAAAGGTTATTTATAACAGGTTAGAAAATCAAAAGACAATAGTTAGATATGGTATTCATATCATTCTTCTTGCTTGAATTGGAGCTGAAAGCAAAAAAAAAAGTAGAAATGAGGTGGGCAAAGTGTGATCAACTAAAGTATCAGTATACCTTTTTCAGACACTGCCGGCCTTGTTCGAGCCCCACACCATCGCCTACCCAGAGGAATATAAATGATGGAGTGTCAGCTATTGCCTGATAACAGGAATTCATGATCACAGTCACATGTTCAAACTTTAAAATAATGATATACTAGTAAAGTATATTATAAATGAAACAAGTATAGAAAAGAAACAGCGACAGCAACCATAGAACAACAGAGTTAGAACACACCTCGATCTTAAGATTCATTATCTCCTCGACCGTCCAGTACTCTAAATGATCCGTAATACCAGGAGCACGATGAACATATTCCTCCCACGGAGGATCCACAAGAATAACATCAAATTTAGTGCCAAAGAACTCGGGTGTTAGAACAAACTCACGTAAATCACACTTGTAGTACATTGGTGGGGTAGCTGATTTCTCTACAATCTCATCTTTCCTCTGAATAAGTTCCCTTAGCTTGGGGTAGTCCTCCACAGTACTAGCAAGTTCCAGCTCCCTAATGAAATTCTGGGGTCTCATACCTGTGTCAACAAAATTTTGAGAGTAGTCATTTTGTTCTCCTCTTGAAGGTGCTTTACCAGAAGGTCCACCCATTCTTGGGGGTACCCAGCCTCCAGATACTTTATCAGCTGGAGTTTCGCGACCAATGGGTCCTACTGCATTTGACCCTGGAGACAATATACCAGGTGGTAGTCCTCTTACTGGACCAGGTTGATTGAAGTGCATAGGATGACCAGGACCTGGTCCCATATTAGGTGGAAATCTGGGTCCTGCTGGACCAGGCGGAGGAATGAGAGGAAGATTTGGTGGAGCACCTAACATATTCATATCAACACCTCTAGCTCCAGGCCAAGCAAGTGGCCCTGAAAATGGGGGAATGAAACCTCCAGGTCCAATTGGTGGGAGTGGTGAATGGTTCATATTCGGTCCAATTGGCTGCAACTGACCAGGTGACAATCCAAGACCAAAAGGAGGGCCAATAATAGGAGGTGGAAGCCCAACACGTTGAGAATCCCTTCCAGTCAGCCTCCCTCTTCCTCCTCTGACAGGTCTTCCACCTTTTGGTCCTTGCTGAGACCTGTTAAGAGGACCTGATCCCTGGTAATTACCATATGAAGATTGTGAATTATTATTAGCAGCGGATGTGTGAGCAGTGTCCATCTCATTCTTCTGCAACCTACCTTTAACTGCTTGGGAATCAAGGAAGTTTCTGCCAGAAGTTTGATCCAAGGATGAACTATCATCCAGGTGTTTATCCTGGAAACTGTCACCGTAACCATATGTTGGCCTACCCTTCTCCTGATGTAAATATTCCCATTCCCCATCATTAGCTCCAGACAGAAATTCCTGTTGTGACCCATCTGGTTTCCTACCAGGAAATGCTGCAACAGGATCCTCCCTTCCAAAATCCAAGTTCTTATTAGGTCTGATTTCTATTGAATCAGAATTCTCATTTCTATTACCAAATGATGATCCCCTGACACCTTCAGGCCTTAATCGCATATCTTTTCTATAGCCAGGTCTGGAATGAACATTTTCACTGCCCAACCTCCCCTGATCACGCCTTTTAGTGTCCCATTCCTTCATATGATCAAAGTCATCCACGTCTTTCGAATCTGGCCTGGCCTGATTTCTCCTCCATTGATCTTTAGAACCTTCCCGTTCCCCTGTTTTCTCATTCCATATATTGTCCTTCCCTTTTGAGGATTTGTCCTCCCTGTATCCATCCTTCTCTCTTTCCTTAACCTTATTACTACTAATGCTCCTTTCAGTATCCGAATCTGAAAAGCCACGGTCATGCTCTTCAAGTTCTCTATAATTCCTTCCAATCCTCTCAGGGGACCGAGACCTTCTATTATACCTCGTATCCCTTCCACTTCTATCCCACATCCGTGTACGCCCATCTACATCCATCGACATAGACCTCTCCAGGTTATCCATCTCATCGCGGCTATCATGTGTGGAGTCTCTCTGTTGTCTTGGCTTCTCACCCCTCCTTTGTTCCATATCTTCAAGGGAACTAGGAGATCGTTCTCTTACCCTTCTCTGCCTGTCATCCTTCACTACATCTGACCTAGTCTCATGAGAAGCAGGAGCCATCGTGTCATCCTCATTCTCAGGTTCCAATCTGCCACGATTTCTGCTTCTCTCATTCTCCTCTCTCCAGTCATCTCTATTCCCAGATCTACTGGCCTTTTCAACACTTGTATCAACAACCCTACTTTTACTCTCACTGGATTCATTCCTCAAGTCGGGCTCTCGGTTTCTGCTGGGCCCATGCTTATTACGATTCGAACCTTTCCCACTCCTTGGATCAGATCTCTCTGCATAGCTGCCATCTTCATCTTTCTTGCCATCATCAGTCTCATCCCATTTCCCACTCTGTGGATTCCTTTCATGTTCGTATTGTCCCTGATCTTTTTTGTACTTGTTGCTATCTTTCCTTTCAGAATGCCTCAAATCCCTATCCTGATATTTTTCAATACCGGCATCGTAAGAACTCTCAACTTTACCTCTGGGCTTACCTTGTGAACTCTCACCACCCGAAGGTCTTGAACTGGATTTCTTCGAGGAATCCCACTCACTTTCATCATCTCTCTTCCGACTGGCCTCTAAATCTTTATCCCAATGACCCTCACTAGATCGTTTCTCTGATCCTTCATCCACACTCTTTCTTGGGATCTTCGAGCGCAACTCCCTTCTTGTGTCATAGTCATCTTCTTCTCCACTGTCAGTTCGGCTCAAACCACTAGATTTTTTTCTTGCCTCATTTCTGTCACCAGAACTCTTCCTCCTTCCACTGTCCTGGTCATCAGTTTCCTCTGTATCAACTTGCTTCCGGGACTTGCTCAGTTTGTGCTTCCTCTTATCTGACTCCCAGTCTTCATCATCTTCCACCCTACTACTCCTCGCATCTGCACTGCCCTCACCTTCTCTCTTACTGCGACCCCTACTGGACTCATGTCCTTCCATTAAAAAACTGACCCCCCTACAGTTACAGTTCTAATAGAGATTCTGCTGCCCAAGCACTTCAGATTAACCGATAGAAAATTGAATCTGTTGCCTCCAACTCTGAAACACAGAAATGGGGGAAGACAAAAATTTACTACTTGATATTTTATAGGAAGTCAAACAGTTACGATAACAGAAATAAGTCATGTAGCCCATCACTGCACTATCATGTAATCTCCAGACTGTATGTGTACATTAACTACCAAAAAGAAAGAAAAAAGGAACGAACTTTTACTCATTCCCAGAACAGAAAACGCGCCCCGGCGAATAAGAAATCGTTATCATGAACTTAGTTGATCAGATTCAGACACAAAACATGAACTAATTCATCTTTTCTCCTGATTACCATCACTCACAAACCAAAAAAAAAATCCAACTTTTCCGCCCCAAACGAACACAAAGCCCTAGGTTTTCTGCCCAACTCCATGCCCTAACAGGCGGAGACACCCAAAAAAACTACGAAAGATCGCAAAAGCCACAGCAATCCAAAACAACAAGTTCCAGAACTATTCGGCACCAATCTGACCTAATTTTCGCACAGCAAGCGACAACCGAATGAGACGAACAAAGATCAAACGGAGATCAAGATGAACAATTTACCCGGCCGCGAAACGAAGCAGCTTCGACGGATTTAGGCTTCGCCCAGAGCTCTTCAAGTAGGGCGCCTCGGCTTCTCCCGAAGACCTCACAGGCGAAGTGGCGGCGATGGCAGACGGAAGGAGCGAAGAGGGAGAGATTTCGAGTTGAGACGAAGTGAAAAAAATAATAATAATAAATTCCAAAAACGAAGCAGATGAAGAAAAGAATAAAAAATAATTTATCATATTATTATTTTGGTTTTGTGGGAGATATGATATGGGCTTTTATGGGCCTTTCTGTTTAAATATATACGTGTTGGACTATGGGCCCAAATGTTTTCGACATATTGAAACTGAGGGGAATACTAAATCATTTATAAAAAAATTATCATAAATATTTTTATCTTTTATTTCTGTCAAAAATCTTAACAATTTCTTTAAAAAAATATCATCAAGTATCATACTAATTAATTAAAAACTAACCGAAGCATGATGGAGGGTAAATTTAAAAGAAAGAAGCACCTTATAATTCCTAAATATTGATGAACTAGAAACATCACCTACTTCTTATGTTCATTTCCCTTATATGACAATTAGGTCTTATGCTGGTCACTTTGTAATCTTTTTTTCTATATTTTAAAAAATTATGATAAGGTATCTTTTGAAAAGTGTTAATATAAGTTTTTTTTTCGACAGAAAAATTCTCAAGTTGTTTACTTACATTTCTAAATAGTTTGTGACTACCAAAAAAGAATAGCACTCTATAAATGAGAGATAGAAAGAGAAAATAACATCATAAAATAGAGGTTGAAATAAATAGTTATTTTATTTTGTATTGTATTTTGATAAAACAAAAATTGGTGCAAAATACCTATTTGCAAAATAATTCATTAATGAAAAATATTATGAGAAGCATCTAAACATGCCCCTAACAATTTTTCAGTTGAGAAAAAAGAAAGTGCTACACCATCTACACATTCAAGTTTGATAGGGTACTTCATCAAATTCGATAACTCGAAAATTTTCTGCGCATTCGACGTATAAAAAGTTGCAATATCTACTCAATTTGTGTGGCAACATTTTGGAGAGCAAATTTCAAAACTACACATGGGAACAAACTCAACACAGCATAATCTGATCAAATATGCTTTGTGATCTTTTATTCTATCCAAAATCTCAGTAGCCGGTACATGAAAAGTAGAACAAACAAAAGCAGCAAGTGCATCTTTTGTCACAAAGACATAGTAAACTACACAAATTTGCTATATCTAATCTCATCAACAATGAAGTTCAATGCTGATACAATCGCGGCCGTTACGTTACCGCGGCTTATTATCTATCAGGAAAAGGGAATGGCAATACCAACTTCCTATTTGTTTCTCTGATGTTATTCCTACTTGAAGAGCAAAATGAGGCTTTTCCAAACACCAAAGGTGTATTATCATCCATATCATCTGCATTTCAAGAATTCCTTGAAATGATTATTGTCTTGTGGTTTCTGATGAATTCTCGGACTCAGGAACATGATTTTGTTTCAAAGTTGATCCATTGGATATGATCTTGCCGGGTGCCGGTACATGAAATGAGCCATTTTCCATTGACTTGACCAAAGGCTCATGTGTTTTTTCCTTGAGCAATTTCTCCTTCTCAAGTTCCTGCTTAGCCAAAGGAGAGAATTGGGAATCCAGGGACCTTGCGGCGCCGATCCATGCAAGAACAATGGCTAAAAGAATTCCTCCAAGGTATGGAGTCGAGTTCGCAAGAGAACCAAACGTCAAAATCATGAACTGCTGAATCAGAGCACCTCCAGACTTCCCCAAGGGATTGCAGACAACATCAATTGCAGCCTTTCCTTTCACCTGTAGAATTTTACAGGAAGAATATGAGAAATGTATTAGGTAGCTAAACAATTGAGTATGGAAATGTAAATTGTAAGTGAATTCAGTTGTTTGACAGGTCAGTAAGGAATAATGTAACTTTTCACAGCAAAGCATAAGCAAAAATGATTAGAAAGCTATAACACACGACATTGCGTGCTCTCCCGAAATTCTATACACTTATTGGTGATTGTCATACTCCTCCGACGAAAACATTGTGTGCTCTCCTGAAATTCATAATCAAGAATCAAAGGTCTTGAGAAACTCAAATCCTCAACCCTTTTTTTCTACAAACTTGGGGAAATTCATTCAACTTCCTTGGTCTCAGAATTCAAAACTGTTTCGGCTCTCCATTTCAGCAGCAGCACTAGACCCGCCACTTTCCATAGATACTTATGAAAATTTAAGACAAGGTCATTTGAGTTATTATTATTTTTGGAACAAAGAGATGACCTTTCTACTTTCTTAAGAGTAAATAATTAACACTTTCAAGAAGAAGTCTCAAATTCTCAAAAAAATCATAAACCAACGAAAAGAAGAAGAAATTTTAACAGGATTTTAAACTAAACCGGAAAGAGAAATAGCTTTCTGAAAACAATAAGAAAAACTCAAGAAGCTATTCAGAAATTTACTTATGAATTATGATGTCAAGGAAGGGAATGAATCAATTATCTTCAACAACCATAGATTTACAATGCTCGCGTTGAATTGAATTGTTCTAAGGCTGTGACGGAACTTGAAACAGTCATTTTATCTCCAGTTAGGATCTAACAGAAGACAAGCCAAACTGGAACTGCCGGTTAAGGCTAAACCAAACGCGAGGAAACTAATAAGGAACAGGTTCGGCAAAGCTAGTAAGTAACCAAGCTTTTTTCTCAAACAAGGTTACCCGGAATTAGACATGCAGGGAATATGAGTAACACCCTAGGATTGATTCCTTAGGCCGAGATATAAATAGGTGGCATATTGATTTCCAAGCACAGATATATACATGGTATACAACAAAGCAATGACCATCAAATGTTGAAACAAACACTAACCTTCATGTCTTCATCCAAAGGAATATAAGCCATTTCTTTGCATGGATCAAACAAGCTGTATTTTGCACTTTTACTGAAAATATTCTGCATTGCCCCCACATAAACAGCTGCCAGAAGAGGAGTCAAGCCGAAAGAACCCAACATAGGAGCCAGTGGCTCACCAAACAGAATTAATGAGAAAAATCCAACTCCTGTGAAAAGCAAAACTGTTGGAGTGATCATTGCTGCAACTCCCCAGCCAAATTTTCTGAGAATAACTCTGCCCAGCAACATCATTGTGAATGTTGCAATACCAGTAGCAGTTGAGAAGTCACCCATGAAAGATGAGTACTCATTTGGACTGGGAAACTGAAAATTTTAAAATAAATGTGGAACTAAAGTAAGCACAGATACCTATCATTTGCAAGGCAGGTAAACAGTTGAATATCACTTGTCAAATTATTACCTGTGCCTTGAGCTTTGATTTCCATGTGACTTCTACAAGATTAATGCTTATACCATAAGCAACAACCAAGGTTGCAAGATCTCTCACATATCTAGAAGACAACAAAACTTTCAAGCTCTCTTGCATGCCGAGTTTAGGCTTTTCCTGTACAAACAGTAAGATCAGCAGTTGGAATCATGAGAAATAATTGAAAAGATAGAATGAGTTTATCTTGAAACAAACCTTCTTCTTTTTGCGGTCCGATTTTGGAAGAGATGGGTCATTTAAAACAAAGTTATTGACCGCCCAATAAATGGAAGCAATCACAAGACCAAGGAGAACGACAATGCTCATCATTCCTTTAAGGGATATTGCCCAACCATCAACCCCTGGTCCCAAGTTCTTCCGCATGTTCGAGAAGTACTTCACTGTACGCCCTGAGAAGATCAGGGCAATATTAGCGCCAAGACCAAACAATGGGTAGAATTCTTTGGCCTCCTCAATTGTAGTAATCTGCAATTGGATAAAGTTTAGAGTTAGACCATGGAATTTGTGGTAGCCTACTATCAGAAACTAAGATAGACTGCACTACACAATAATCATATCTCGAATAATTCACAGTTAACAGAAACAACAGTGATTAAAATAGATTACTACAAAGCCAGTGAAAGCCTTAGCACCTTCTCTCACAGATAGATAAGAAAATCAATTCAATTTTCAATGAAGGCCAACTATAACCTATGGAAGAAACCTTACTAATCATCTCATATGTAAGAGAGAAAATTCACATAAGCATCAGCAAATGCTTTGCAAGAAATGTAAACCAGAAACAAAAGTCGCCAAAGTACCAATGATTTTATTCTGACACTGAAAGAAGACTAAGATCCGTTGGTGCAATATATAAATTTCAGGCTATGGCTTCATGCTAGTTGTGCTGGAATGCCTCAAATATTTCAACTGCCTTCTTCTTTGGAAGGCTTACGGGCCTAATTCAGGAAAAGATCAAAATGAACAAAAGATCATAGGAAACTTTTATCGGGCTCTAAGCGTTTACCAATTTGCTACACCACAATGTTTCAGAAAAAAAAAACCAACTGTGGATAAGAGCAATGTATCAAATACTTAAACATATATACCTCTTAATAATGGCAATATGAATGAATAATTTCCTGAACTTTGCTATATATTGGAAAGCAGCAATCTAATAGGATTCAAAACTTTATCTAAGATGGCAATGATATGAACAATAGAAACATGAGCCGTGAAGAAATAAATCATCATGATATCAGAGAGTTGTGTCAACCTGATTCGCGAACCCCCAGAACAGGACTGAGATCACCACACTTCCCCACAGCTCCGCCATGACATAGAACAGGCAGAAGCTCCAGATCCTCAGGATCGCGATCGGTCCGAGAAATCTTGGTCCGAGGGCCTCAAGGAGCCTGTCCGAGAGAGCCGTCGGGTGGATGACATCCCTGAGAGGATACATGAGGAAGGCGAACGCGCCGAAGAAGGCGATGAAGGGGAATATGACAGTGTAGAAAAGAGCCTCCTTTGACAGCACATTGGACAGCTTGGTGTACAGCAGCATGAACCCGATCGCCATCGGCAGGTTCACCCACGTCTTCAAGAAGGGGATGATCTCGGCGCTGCTCCCCTTCGCCGTCACCACCAGCACGTCCTTCGTGTCCCTCAGGATGGTGTAATTGAACAGAATGCAGAAGAACATGATACCGAGCGGAATTATCTTCTTCAGCGTCAAAATCTCAACGCCCAGGAACTTGTCCTGCTGCTTCCCCTCGACGGACCCGGCGCCATCGGCCGGAACCGCCGCGCCGGCCGCAAAGGTCGAATCTTTCCGCTGTCTCCCCCAGAGCCCGCGGTAAAGGAGGCGCCTTTCGGGCTCTCCGGCCGTGAACGGCCCCGCCTTCGCCTCGAAACGGAGTCCATGGAGGCCGGAGCTGGCGGAGGAGGAGGAGGAGGAGCGGAGGCCGGGCGAGGGAAAGCGGGCGGCGGAGGCCGGGGGACGGCTGCGGAGGGGGTGGAAGGGAGGGAGGGATAGGAGGCCCCTGGCGGAGATAACTCTCTCCATGGATGGCTATATGTGGAGCGAGCTCTCTGAGAACAGAGGAGATGTGAAACAGGGGAAGGGAGGAAGGAGGAAGGAGACGCCGATGGCGTATATATATGTATATGAAGGTGGGGATGGGATGATGTTTCGGTGTGCATGTGTTACTATGTGGATGTGTGTAGTGGAGTTTTACTTGGATTTTGGATCCTAAAACAGGCAAAAGCACCAAATTTTGGGAAGTAGATCTTTGTTGGGGAAAGAGAAGAGGAGAATGTGTCAAGGGAGTGCCAACTGAATGGTTACCTTATTAGGAAATTATCAACTAATTATTATAGTGCATGATGCACTAATGAGAAGCAAATAATAGGAAGGTTTATAATTAAATAATAGATTTTCTAAAAAATATATATATAGTCCTTTTTAACTAGTTACTACTAGTAAAGTGAAATATAGGACAAATATTTAAAGTTTACACACAAAATATAATTTAATGGATGTTATATGATAGTAATATAATTGCACATATTTTTTTTAAGTATATGGATAGAACTTCGTGTCCAAGGTTACTAGCATTCGACTAATTTAATATTTGAATGGGCGCGACGAAGATAAATCTTGATCAACTTGGAGACTCCGGAGCTCAAATTCAGAACTACTAGCTTCCGATCCTTTAACTCGAGATACAAATTTGCTAATTATTAGTGAATTAGCAACTTGATCAAGTGTTGCACGTATTTTAGATCTGAGATAAATAAAGAAGCGTATTGATAATTTTTTTTATTATCAAGTTAAAAGTACGTGGATTATGTGTAAATTGAAATATGTGTATAGCACATATTAATGATTAATTTTTATTTTTTTTTATTTTGATTTAGTCAGTTATTATTAATTTTAGATATAAATCATCTTTAAAAAAATATATTGCCCATTAATATGAGCACCGTGCTTATTATCCTCCAAACCACTATGTGTAAGCACATGATGAATTAGAAATATGAGTAATTTTTATTATATTGATCATAATAACTAAAATTATAATTTAATGAATACTCTAGTGTCAAATAACTTAACGTATTATTTTTTTTATTTTTTAGTATTCTTATGCATAAAAAAATAGTATTATGGTATAATAAAATCTTGCACTCATGAAGGTTAATGATCTATGCAAGTTCTTAAAACTTGAAAACAATTTTTTTTAAACTTTTTTCTTATCATTAAGGACCTTATATGTTATAAAAGATATTTACAAAGGTGATAGAAAAAAAATTCATTGTGAAAAATGCTTGACACATTTATTAAGACCCTAAAGTTGCATCGACCTTTTAGGCAAAAGTATTAGTAATTTTATGCATCTTGCACATGTAAATGAAAAACAAATCTATATAAACATTAACTCCTGAAAAATGAAGCTTTATATGTTGTTGTGCACAAGGCATGATCAGATTACAAATTACTGACATTAAACTCATTAACTAAATTTTGATTACTTAACGAGTTAACTTCATAAAGAAATGTTGTATGATCGAATTCTGAATGTGACAAATGATAAGTTATCTGTTTAACACTGTTTTTAAGAGTTATGCAAACAATTAATAAACCAGAGGTGGCTACCATTTTTCTGTTACACCAACCATGTCTTCATTACCTATAAAGGACAGTAATTTTGTCGAGACATAATTAAAGACTGTGAAATTATGACATCATTATCTTTATTACCTCTTAATGACATTACTTTTCATAAATACGTACTGGATGGATGATTGATGCACATGAACGGATCCAGAAAGAAAAATTAAGGGGCAAAAATATATAATAATAAATTATAAAAAATAGAAAAGACTAAATTTAAACTCTAGATCGGTAGATGTTAGTTAAAATTATTTATCCATTACACAATATTTATTTTATTTATTGATTATAATTACTAATATATATGTATATATATATTTTATAGGGTTCAATGTAGGTGCTCCCTACTTAAATAAGGAGCATCATGCTCCCTACATTTTTAACCGTAGGATATTAGATCTACGGTGGATATTAAATTTTCTCTCTCATACTTTTTTTCTCTCTCCTAAATCAAGACACATAGATTTCACATCCTACGGTTAAAAATGTAGGAAGCATGATGCTCCCTACTTAAGTATGGAGCACCTCCATTTTTTCCTATTTTATATACTGAAAAGTCGGTTGATTCACCGTGTTGATGTTCGTCGTACTTTGAAGATTGAATTGTCTTTTACTCGTTGAAGCACTCAGGTGATATATAATATGATAATTAAATTTAAACATAGTAATTATCATGCAGGTTGCAATTTTGCTAAAGAAATTCTTTATAGATTATTTAGATAATTAAATTCGATTTTAATGGTTTGAAATCGCAATGTCAAATATATTTTGAATTGTTAAAATTAATCGTAGATCATGAGAAAATTTGACGATTTAAATATTTATTTACTCCAAGGGCACTGAAACTTGGACGTCGAATATGATGTAGATGCACATTGACGATATGCTATTTTTTTTCTTTATCAAATATATATATATATATATATATATATATATATATGAATTTAATACATCTAAAAGTACTTCATGCTTTATAGAGGAGTAAAGCATATTGATGCATACAAAAATATACATATTATATGCATTTATTTTATATTATTTTTCAATATTTTATATTAATTCATGTATTATTTTAGCTATTTCAGTTTATATTTCATTCATGAGTCAGATTTTATCTAAGTGCTCTTTATAATTAATTTTCAGACGAAATAACATCAATTTATGGCAAATACTGCAAAGAATAGAATCAGTCGATCGCACTATTTGATATTATATACTTTTTGAGGAGTTTATTATTTGAAGACTCTCAATTAAAAGGATTCATCAATTCCTACTTCAGATAGGAATTGATTCTCTTAAGGAAAGGAAATTCAATTAAATGAGGACTTCTAGTTTTTCCTATTCCAGTTAGGAATGATTCTTTCGAAGAATTTGACTAGGAAAATGTGTCAAAACTTCATGGAAAAGACTTCTAATCATTATACAACTCTTTCGAAACTATTAGAGACCTATTTTTAATAAATTTGAGAGAGTTTTGAAGTCCAAAAATTCAGTCCAAGAGAGCAATAAATTTGAAGAGAAATTAGAATATTTTATTATTCTTCTCCCTAATATGACTTAAAAAAGGATTCTTATCTTATCCTAACTCCTTGGGGATCAAAAGGAATCATATTTGAGAAGATTTGGAAGAGTTTTGATGGTTTAAATTTCAGCCTAAAGGAGAGTTACGAATTTAATTGAAAAAATATAAATTCTTTCCTATTTTGACTTGAAAAGACTTTGAAAACATCTCAATTTTGTAAAAGATTTGAAGATCCCTTGGAGATTGATTCTACCCTATAAATAGATATGAGGGGATAGAGAAGAAAAATCAATATAAGAAAATAACAGAAGAAAGACAGAAAATTCTTCTGTTTTTCTAATCTTATTTCAAGGCTTAGAATCATCTTTTTTTAGGAAGAATTTATGTTAAACCTTATTTAGTTTGTGATTTGATATTTTTTGAAACTTTATTGAGTATTTTATTAACTTTAATCGAAAGATATTGTTAGTATTTTTTTCTTAATTAATTTTCTTTTGAATTTCTGTGAAGCACGATTTTCGGCCGAGGCAAAACGGATCATGTTCGTTTAGCACAGACCATTTTCACCTCCGCCATCGTTTTGAATATGTTTTTCCTCTTTTGAGAACCTGTTTTCATCTGCTCGGACGCGGTCCGTTTTGGACGCGACCCGGGCCGTTGTCCTGACATATCTCTGTTTATCTGTTTCTAGAATTCATAAGTTGTGGGTTGCTATTCACTCGAGAGAGGTCTAGCAATTTAGGATTATATTTTATTATATTTTAATTTAAATTAATTTAGGTTTAACATTTTCACGTACTCCTGATTTAATTTAAGATTAAGATAGTTAAGTCATCCGTTTTCGGAGTCTTATAATTTTAAATTAATTCTTCCACCATCTAATATTTTAACACTTTAATTGAATTGATATACAAGATAATATTGGTGAAGCAGAATTTTAATCCTAACAAACTAAATCATTTTATCTTTTAAATCTTTTTTTTATATTTAATTTTTATCTTTTCTTCTTATTTTCTATCTTATTTTATCTCTTTCTAAATTCATTGCAAATCTTAAATCAAATTTCAAGATTAAATTTTAGACTTTAAAATTCATCAATTCTCATGGGTTCGACACTCTTCTCATCATTTTATTACTTGTGCGACCAGTATACTTGCTGAAATTTTAGCGTATGATTTTTCACATCACATATCCTAACCATTAAATACACAATAAAAAATAAATTCTAAAATTAATAAAAAATTATGATTTATTAAAATTATCATTAATTATGCATTGAAATGTTAGGATATTCTTTGCAATGCAAGTGTTGTGTAGGTGTAAGAATTCACAATCCTGGTCCAATTCTATCCTGTGAAATTATAACTTACTAAATATATATCCGGAGGAGTTGAGTTGAGATGAGCTCATGTTATACATGTTCTTAATTTCCGAGCAGCTTATATATTATAAGAGAAAAAGAAAGATGAATATACATGCATACTACATGTGAGTGCTATGTAGTGAAGAATGTGTGACTTTTCTGTATTTTTAACTCTACTTTTTTTTTATTTTGTTCGTCTACGCTTCCTAACATAATAAAGAATTATGTATGTCATAATTGTTATAGTTGTAACATATAAATGAATTACTAATGCATGCATGTACTATGAGAAGGCAGAAGCATAGATGAGGTGATTGTAATTTGGAACATTAGAACATATATTATATAATATATGCCTGAGGAAACAATAAGAAGTGAGGCATCATAAATATCTTCAACCCCATTTCGTTTTGTCACCACTTTAATGTGTACATGTGATCAACAAAGAAAACCACCAAATAAGCAAATGGTGCAGGCGGTATCCACAATTTCAGGAATCGCCTGGTACCACTTAATTAAATTTTGATTCATTTTTTTATTATCCCGATTAATATGTATCGTCTCGAAATGGATAATTAAATTTAATTGATAAAATTTTTAACGGAACTTTTTTATGTATAAAAAAATCGAACTTTAAAGCTGCTTAAATAAGAAGAAACTCCTTATATTATATATA
>LTAE01002972.1:11578-34614 GCA_001647135.1 Pontederia paniculata | reverse complement strand
ATATATATATATATATATATATATATATTAAAATTTTCTTGGCCATATTAACTAATAATATCTAATGCGAGATATTGATGATGCACCCTTGCAAGGCTTTCGTCGGATGGCACGACGCCACGTAATTAAGCACGTAACGTAGGAAAGTGCAACTTCGTCTGCCCTACAACATAATTGAGGAAGATCACGTAGACAGACACCAGTCCCTTTTTCTTGTGTTCATCCCGGAAGATACGAATCATATGGGGCCATTGCCATTTCCTTTGCCCTCTTCTTCTCTCTACGAGCATGAACAACCAGACAGTTTGAATTCTGATGATAAGAAATGGTATAATCATAATCTGAAACAATCAAGCATGAGAGAACATGTAGGGCCTTCTAGAAATATTGGGAGGTATTTTAGCTGAAAAAAATGATATTTTATTTTAAATTTATTTTTCTACTCTTTTAGATGCAAAACTATTAATTAATGCTTTACAACTAATTTGTGACAATAATATGAAACAAAATTAGGAATAAAATTGTTATATGCAATATGAATATTTCTGTTTTTGTTTAGAGTCAACAAATAAGAAATCAATTCAGGATGTAATTTTCCAATGGGAAAAAACGTACTTTGCACTATTTGTTAGCAAAGCTAATTGGAGCATTGCTTATTGTTGAAAGAAAAAAAAGAATTGTATATGAGAAGAATTGCTAAATTGAAAGAAGATGTGCCAAATCTATCATATGTATTATATAAAAGATTTATGATGTGATGGCATACATATGACAAAATAAGACAACCATGATAACCATATTACCTTCTAGACCAATAATATGCAAGTGTATATTTTACACACAACAAAGCTACATATGTGAGTTCATTTTTTAAACACATGTTTGGATCATGAAATCTCATATAGCTCTTGTTTAACAAACAATGTATACTTATTGCTTGGTGAGTTGGTGTTAACCAGCAACATAAGCCACTTTATTTCAGACTTTTTCCCGTATACATGGTAAACTGTAGTCATAGCACAGAGTTGCAGTTTATGATGAGAATAGGAAACAAAGATCAACCAAGAATAAGTGAGTAACCAACAAACTCTATATCAGCAGAGAGTATTGCAGCCCAAGACAAATATATAAGGTTCAAAATACAAATAAGAATAATTGGACACATAATCTATAGACGATATTTTATGGTTGTTATTGCATCAGCTGAAAGAAAAAAAAGATTGTTCTTTGTACAGCAATTTGTGAAGATCAAATTGATGCCAACCTTATCTAAAGCAGCTAAGGTATTTCATAAGATCACCTTCTGCCATATCATTTCTATGAAATGATAACTATAGCAACTAAAGATAGCAATAGACGTTAATAAGAAAATTCAATAACCCAAATGACTTCTGATTAAGAATGACCAAAAGCTGAATTCAGACGATTGCAAAAGCAATTGATTTCACTAATAAAGATAAACGCTGAAGTACCAATATGCACGTAACATCAATGTTAAAATGCTATACTTGCTATATTAGGAATTTAAGATAAATATTTCCTATACAACACAAATCTGCCTCCCAAGCTACAAAAATAAACTTCTACATAGGTGAGTTCAAACATTAGAATCCTTACTAGATACTATCAAACCTTGCTTCTCATCTTCAGAATCAACACTACCCACTATACTACTTGATTGCTTAGACACCAACGAGTCATTCTGCGGCGAAGGACTACTCCTGCTTGTGACAGATTGCTGATAGAGAATACCTCCAACTAGAGTAAGAAGCAAGCAAAGCAAACCAACTGGACTTGCATGCTTATCCCATATCATCACATTAATGGCTACTGTGAGGAACTTGTTAACAACACCAGTAACTGTAAATGCTGTAGCTGAGATTGCTTTTCTTGCAGCAAATCCAAAGAAGCTTATGAGTAATCCAAAAATACATGACAAGGCTACTGCAAAAAATGAGATGAGGTCGAACCAGTTCCCTGAACTAGATCCCACTGCTGTAAAGACATCTGCATACTCCCCAGTAAGGATCCAAAATGCCGGTGCCATCAACAAAGACAGAAGATTATTATATAGCACAAAGCCCCAAGTATTCAGGCCCAAATTCGTGACCATGTGCTTAATGTAGACCATCTCAGTTGTGATTGTGACCAAATACGCAAAAGCCCACGAGTATGCTGTGAGAGTGAATGCAGAATCCGTCATCACATACCCAACGGCACCCCCTAAAATTGTCACAAGGGATACGAATGTGAGCTTAGAAGGGCATGGCTGTTTTCTGAACATAGTGTCAGCAATGGCAACCAACAGAGGTGTCAAGGATCGGAACACAATGAATGTGTCTACATTGGCATGCCGAAGGAGATTGGTGTTGGTGAAAATGGCAAGGTAGAAGACGAAGGCTGCCGGCAAAAACTTCTTTGCATTCTCAATTGTAAAAGGATCATGGTAGAGGAAGCCCAACTTTCCCAGGGTCCAAACACCAAGGGCGGATGTCAAGTACTGCAATGCAGTCAAGAGACCAGGGTAATTAAATTTTGTTATGGCAAACTTGTTGATGACCGCAAGTAAGCTCGAACATAGGGCGTAACCAACTACGAGACTTGTAGTCGCATAGTACTGCTTTGAAGCTTCGACCCTGTTGCCAGCCATGAGTGTGCCTTCAACACTATTGCAAAATTTAGCAGTTGTTTATGTTCAAGGTAGAAACTTTATTAATCTAATAGCTACCTGTGACAGACTCAAGAAATTTGGAGACCATTACAATGGAAGAATGACAAGATCCACTTCATGGAACAAAAGAAAAACTCATCACCATTTCAGAATTATGGCATCAATACAAAAGAATTTTTTTTAACATTGCGATTACCAGGGAATTGTTCAACTACATTAAACTAAACTCAACCGAGCATAATGAATGGCTAGAAAAACTTACAGATTTCAGAAAAGTTTAGATCGGTAAAATGAGATTAGAAAAAAAAAAAGAAAAATTGGAGGGAATTTGACAAAAAAACAAGATCTTTTACCTCGTTTTACCAGAGCTGCCAATCGGATGCAAAGGAAAAAATTATCACCAGCTTCCAGAAATCGACCAACAAGAACGCCGCAGGTGATATCCGAGATCCAGAGTTCAACTACAAGGAACACACGATTTCGGAGATCCAGAATTGCGAACCCTAATCTTACCTCCGTCGCCTTCTCTCCTCCGTTGCCCCTTCCAATTCCATGCGGGAGAATAATAAATAAGTTTATTTGATATATGACCGATGTTATTAGTATATTACTTGACCGGACCATGAGAAAAAAGAGTTTAATAAAATATGGGGAAGGAGATGAAAAAAATAATAAGAAAAAAAATGGACCATATACGAGTTGCCGAGAAAACGAGAGGG
This sequence comes from Pontederia paniculata, assembly GCA_001647135.1. NCBI lineage: Eukaryota > Viridiplantae > Streptophyta > Magnoliopsida > Commelinales > Pontederiaceae > Pontederia > Pontederia paniculata. The sequence continues at coordinate 31,224 of LTAE01002972.1, read as the reverse complement.
ATTTATTAGATTAAAAAAAAGAAAAAAAGTTAAAAAGAACAAGGGAAATGATAAAATAAAAAAATTAAGAGGGTGATTTTGAATACAAAGCATGTATACTTAAAATTATCTTGAAATAAATACATCACGATATACTAATTTATGATTAATTATGTAAAAAAATGGATATCGATCTGCTTAAATAAAATTTCAAGTTTAATTATTTTATTAGAAAAATCATCTACCCAAATTAAAAAAATGTTTCATTTTTAATTGTCTAAATTTTTTATTCTAAAAAATGTGAAATACCTTTAAGAAAATAAAAATGCTCCTTAGTTAAGTAGAAAATATCATATTATCTACTTATCAATCGTAGGATGTTAGATATATGATGAATATTAAATTTTTTGTTTTATAAAATTTTCTCTTTTTTTAATCTATTCATCGTAAATTTAGAATCCTACGATTGAAAAGATGATGCTCTTTACTTAATTAGAGAGTATTTTTATTGAACCCAATATTTAATTGACTCATTTTCAAATAATGATGTTTCAAAACACTTAAAGTAACTTGGATAAACTAACCAGTTAATAATTTATCTACTCAAATTAGATATGCAACTCGCAATAAATTAAATTAATTAAAATAATATTCAAATAAGAGATTAATGAGTGTGTCATACACTATTATTTTGATACCGTGTCACACATATTTTTAATCATTAGATTTTCTATTTGCGATTATGATTTAAGATTAAAACTATCCATATATAAATATATGGGTAGTATAATTTTTTATATGGTTAATTTTAATAATAGATCAGAATTGTACCGGTGATAATTAAGATCACGTTTGACACGGGTGTCAATAAAATGGTGTTCATTTTTTCTTTCAATGCGGAAAAAGGACCTGCCGACAAAATTTAATCCAATAAAATACCCATAACACTTTGGGCCAACATAGACCCGTATGAAAGAAGGCCCACGAGGCCTTAATCGAGAAAACGGGTCGGGTTCACATTCTGGACCCGGCAATTTGGGATCCCGTACCATTGGACGATCGCAACGGTGCGGACGATCCGTGGTGGTCATCAAGTCCCCCCAAATCCCTCTCTCCACCGCCTTCTTCTTCCTCTTCCTCTTCTTCCTCCTCCTCCTCCGACGAACTCCGGTAGATCGGCACCGGCGATGGGTGGATCGAGCTCGTGGGCGCGGGCGCTGACGCAGATCTCGCCCTACACCTTCGCCTCCGTCGGCATCGCCATCTCCATCGGCGTCTCCGTCCTCGGCGCCGCCTGGTACTGTTCGTTACCCTCCTCGCGATCCACGATCCTCTCCGCCTTCGTCTCTTGGATTCCATGTAGAATCTTACTTGTACATTGGTGTTGGTGCAGGGGAATTTATATAACGGGGAGCAGTTTGATCGGTGCAGCCATCAAAGCCCCGAGGATTACGTCTAAGAATCTCATCAGGTATACAAAATTTCTCCCAGGCTTCTCGTCGATGATAGGATCATAATGCTTAACACTTGGCATTTGAGACGGGAGAGTGCTTTTGCATTGGATTCTGTAATTTATGTCATTATTGCTGCTCGGTCCAGATTTTTACCATTTGTTTTGTATCTGTTGAACAATGCTGCGCCACCAAAAGGCTAGTGAGCGGGGAAACCTCAATCGCAGATGCATTCTGCTGTGCATTCAACAACATAGTAGCATACCGAAGACTTGAACATAAAAGGAAAAAAACGACTGGTTACCATGAAAGGAGAATTTGTTTGATTAAGTTTGGGATAAAATTGTTGTTTACTTCCTAACTAGTATATACAAATTCTATCAACGTGATATTTTCAGAGAACCTATACTCTGTGAATGAATTGACATGTAAGGAACTTGCTGCACAAAATATAAGAAAAACAAGTCGAACCATTGTTGTCAATACCCGATGATTTATCTTGCATTTGGAAGCGTCCTTGAAACTTGGCGTAAAATTAGAATACAAACATAGCACATAACCCAAGACAGTGCACTTTTTTCTGCAGCAGCAGCTGCTTTCAGAATCAGAACCCTTCTAACAATGGTAACCTGTACCAACAGTTGGTTGTTTCAAAAGGTTAACTGATTGAACTCTGGAAAATCTCATAATCAAACTCCAGAGTTGCCACTGTTAGGTGAGATCCAATTCTTTATGCTTCTCGCCTCGAACTGGATCGGTCTGGACGAGTAGTTTTCTGGATACTGGTGTTCATACAAAAGAACAAGTAATACATTTTGTGAATGTGATATAATGCAGAGGTTAAAATCTTGGGAGTACCACTGGAAAAAAACATGGGGATTCAGAACAAGTAGTCTTCTGGATCCCGGGATTGATACTAAAAAACTAGTAACCTGCATGTACAAATACATTTTGTGAATGTGATATAACGTAGAGCTTAAAAACTTGGGAGTACCACCTGTAAAAACATGTGTATTCATATTCATTGTGATAACTTATTTTGGGTTATTAGTCAGTCTCATTAAGCAAGTAACTTATCAAAAGAACTTATCTCATCTTTTTTTTAATTTTCATAGCACTTGGGCAAGATAAATATAAGAGAAAACTCTCAATTTAAACCTTCTATGATCGGCATCTTAATTCCACAAACGTTTTGTAACCTTTTTTGGATTCTTTCTGTATTGTCTTTTTACCTTGAGTTTTTTCTAATAATCTTGTGGTATGCTGGAGTAGGTAAGCGAAATAAATTCATACAGTTTTTCTTTTCTTTTGTATGATGTTAATACTCTAATATGTCTGCTTAGTGAACCTTTCAACATACCTGTCGAAGATGCTTGTTGCTGTTATTTTCTGCCTATGTACATGAATTTGCTGCCTGCACTATGATATTGAGGGAAGATATTTATTGTGTACATTTTTATTTATTTAGCATCTCAAATTGCCATGTTTTTTTTCTTTGTGATTTCACCATGTTTTAGGATCTATAAACAATATGATATTACATCTGTGTGTCTGGCATGCCATCTGTGCTTCATCCCATATCATGTCATTTGCATTGTGCTTTATCAAGTCTGTGTACACTGCAGGAAATCTTAGAATTTTTTTTAAAGAAAAGCATGCATCACTTGTTAAATAAGTGTAGATCACATTATTATCTTGGGTTGAAAGATTTAGAACTGTTGGCAATATATTTGACATATTGCTTTGAGAATAAAAAAGCTTTCATAGTCACTTAATCTGTAAGGATGAGTTAATATGGGTAACACTTACAGACCAGTAATGCATGATACTTTGATGAGTCCCTTATTTGAGAACCTTTTATTAATTGAATATGCTTTTTAATGATATTTTTTTTAAAAGAACTTTAGATGATAAACAGGTAGCTGCTGGCATGCTTTGTGTAGACTAATTGATCATTGGAACGAAAAAGAAGGTCCACAGTTCCTTATGTCAATATATGAAACTTCACTTCATAGCATAAACTTGCTTATTCTAATGATAGTATTATATAAGTTTGAGATATAGCTACGCTTACATTGACATTTTTCCAACTTGATGTAATAAATTATATCACTTGCATATCTTTTAGAGATAAAAAAACAGACCTGGATATTATTTCCCAACAAAATTCATCATCGTGGACAGTTAAAAGCTGCATTTTTAGTTCTGTCTTCACCACTACACATGATTTTAGCCAGGAACAGATTGTTTTATCTACTTATTTCTTTTATGCAAAATGTCACTTGGGTAAAGTTTGACTAGAAACAAACAATTTTTTTCAGTGTTATCTTCTGTGAGGCTGTGGCCATTTATGGTGTGATTGTTGCTATTATTCTGCAAACCAAACTGGAAAGTGTGCCATCATCACAGATGTATGATCCAGAGTCTCTAAGAGCTGGATATGCAATATTTGCTTCTGGGATCATTGTTGGTTTTGCAAATCTTGTGTGTGGGTATGTAACACTTGAGTTTCGTTTCTGCTAGCCAACTTATGTTTGTCTCAGTACACCCTGTTAATGATTTGATGAACTCATTTGTCCAACTCGCTTGTGCAGGCTCTGTGTCGGTATAATTGGAAGCAGTTGTGCCCTTTCGGACGCCCAGAATTCCTCACTCTTTGTGAAGATTCTGGTTATTGAAATCTTTGGCAGTGCACTTGGGTTATTTGGTGTGATTGTTGGGATAATCATGTCAGCTCAAGCAACATGGCCAGCAAAGAGAGGATAATTCCTTGGCATGAAATGAGTTCCTGATTGCCAATCTTGTCGAAGAACAGTAAAAGTTTTGCATGGAATATTCCATTAGTATGTGCATGCTTGTATTTCTCCGGCCCTCTTAATGTATAATAATAAGTTCAAAGTAGTTATTCATGAAACGAAATTACTGTGTTACTTCTGCTTCTTATGTTACTAGGTTCAGATATGTGCCTCCATGAAGGGGTAGAGGGAAATGTTTAAAGAATAAATTAGACGATTCTTTTGTGAATTTGATTTCCTGGATAAGAGCAGATATGAACCACTGCTACCCCGGAGCCTTGTTGTTTCTGAGAAACATATATTTCATATTCATATTATTGCTCTCGTCTCCCCACCTCATTTATTTTTACAGTTTGCAGACTTCTATCATGGATTCAATATACTAAGGAAATGCATATCAAAATGTAGCAATCTAATTGAAAGTAAAATCCAATTGAATCAATTTACATTTGATAATTAGTGGTTCGTTTTAGAAATCCATGGCAATCTGGTGTATTCAAGCTGACACTCTTATATTTCCATATCTATAGATTATAACATGAATACATGTACATTCGTATTAGTGGAGAGGCCCCATGCTCTGTCTATGTAGGGTGTGTTTAGCATTTCAAACGCAAGCGTCTAGCAGTGAAACTTTCATGTCATTGCCAAATAGCACTTAGTAAGACTTACAAGTTGTTGTCTAACACTACGGCTCTGTTTGACTAATGTCAATTAATATATAGCGGTTAAAAAATAATGATTAGAATTTAAATATTTAATTAAAAAATTGATAAGTAAGTGTTTGATAATTTTAGCGATTGGATATCTTTATTTGTATAAAATGACATGAATGAACATGAGATAATAAATTATAAAAAAATAATATTATATACATTTGAATATTTTTATTCTAATGCAATAACTATTTTTTTTATTTTTCTTACCTTGAAGAATATATATATATATATATATATATATATATATGTATAATATATGTATACTGTCTATTTTACATTGATATTTTTATGTAAATAATTATTCAAATCATAAAAATCTAACAAAAGAAAATACACTTTATAAATGATAGCTTTTATTATGAAAATACTATAAGTAATCATTATATAACAACAAAGATTTATCTTATTATAATAAATTTTATATAATATATGTTGAAAAAGAATAAATTTAAAATAAAAATTTATCCTCTATCATTATCCTATAAACATTAATCAAGTAAGCCTATTGAAAGTCTCTAATTAATCATTAAATATTATTGTCAAAATTACTTCATCAAATAATTTATTTAGTGATTTAACCGTTAAACACTATTTCAACCGCTATTTTTATCTGGTAAACAACCTACTTTTCATATTTGAATACAATTTAGGCTTTCTTGTGATGTTTGGTATGTTCTTGAGTTTATTTTATTGTTCGGCCAAAGAACAATAAAATATTCTTGCATATTGTATCGTCCACAAAAGTCAGGTTAGAACTTGAAATAAGGTCTTTGAATCGAATTCAGAAATAATTTTAACCTGAAATAAGGTGTTACTACCTTCATGATTCATCAGCTGTTGCTAGGGGTGAGCATGACTCGGTTATCCCGGTTCGATTCGATCCGGATTTTCGAAAATATTCCCGGTCCGGAATATAACCGGGTCGAGACCGGGTTAGATGATTTGAAAACCCGGTCCAATCCGGGTCGAATTTTAAGAAACCCAAATTTATTTTCGACCCGATTTTCTTATATTATAATATATAAATATATTATAAAATATATATTTATGTAATATTTATATATTATATTATATTTTTTAAAAAAAATATCTAACATATAAACATATTTTATTACTAATGCATAATGAAAAAGAGAATTTATAGTTATTAATAATTAATATTAATGAATATTAAACTTTTTAATTTTATTTTTATATAATAAAAAAATAAAAATTGAATCAACCGGGTCGACCCGATTTTATTTTCGATTAAACCGGGACGACCCGATCCCGAACCCAATCGAGATCGGGTCCGAATCTCAATCTCATTTCTTGAAATCCGGTCAAAATCGGGTCGGGACCGGGTCAGAGGTGACCCGATCCCGAACCCAATTTTGCACGCCCCTAGCCGTTACTTCTAAAAAGCATGAATCAATATGAAAAAAAAAGAGAGATGATTTTAGAGTTTATTCAGCAGCAATATGGGCCAGTAAAACATAGGGCCCACAGTTCAACGCGCGGGTGGTGGACGTTTAACCAGTCGCCGGATAAGAGCACACTGCCGTCCCCCTACGCATGGCGCCAACCAAAAACGCATGGCCGCGGCCGCCTCCACCCGACTCCTCCTCCGGCCACTTCACGCCGGAACCCATGGACCTGCCAACGCCCCAAGTACCGGATCCCTCTGTCTTCCTCGTCCGATGCGCAGAAGCCGAGTGGGCCGCAGAGCCCGCGGCCTGACTTGCACTGTCAGAAGCACCAGCGGCAGCAGCTCGGTGGAGCAGCGGCCGGTGCTGCCGGAGGAGGAAGTCGACGTCGATTGGTTCGTCCGTTTCCTGTACGACGACCTTCCGCACCTCTTCGACGAGCAGGGGATCGACCGGACGATGTACGACGACCGCGTCAAGTTTCTGGATCCGATTACGAAGCACGACAACATCGACGGGTATCTGTTCAACATCCGGCTGCTGAAGGCTCTGTTCAGCCCCCATTTCCAGCTGCACGACGTGAAGCAGGTGCGCTTTCCTACTGCTCCCCATGCCATGAACATTCTCCACTTCCAGATTACATTTTTTTTATGTGCATCGCATAGTTATCTTTGTAAATCGATTTCTTCTCTGTAGACAGGACCCCTTGAGATCACCACAAGATGGACAATGGATATGACGTTTGCTCTTCTACCATGGAGGCCGCAGCTGGTCTTCACAGGAGTCTCGATCATGGGCATCAACCCTCAGACTCGCAAATTTTGCAGCCATTTGGTGAGTTTGGTCTCCTTGCTGGTGGACTGCTGTGTATTCTGTTCCAGAACTTATATATAATTGTTCCAAAGTCTGAAATTTATGCAAATGTAGGATCTTTGGGATTCCATACAGCACAACGATTACTTTTCCTTTGAAGGTCTACTCGATTTTATAAAGCAGGTACCTCAACCGATTGTTAAAATGTGAGTTAGGGTTTCTATTAGTCTGTTCCATGTGCACTTACTCATGTCTTCTGCTATCCTTAGTTGAGAATTTACAAGACCCCTGACTTGGAAACACCCAAGTATCAGATTCTCAAAAGAACTGCAGATTATGAGGTGTGTGATGTGAATTGCACATTAAATTACTGACAAATTGCTTCATTAGCCCATTTTGACTCTTCTACCATGTTATATTGTTGGTGCTGGTCCTCACTCAACTAGACTTCTTTTACTATCACTATGATCAGATGTTGTAAACCATTTTAGGATTGGAACAATGTTCATTGGCATCAAAATTTCTTTGATGACAGATAAGGAAGTACCCACCTTTTCTGGTGGCTGAGACAAGAGGAGATAAGCTATCTGGCTCATCTGGCTTTAATGATGTTGCTGGGTAAGAGAATTCATTTTTCTCAGCATTGACAAGGAGCTGTATAATTTCCAGCTTATCAGCCTGCTTTATGGTCTCCTCATCTGTTGTAGGTATATATTTGGGAAGAATTCCTCCAAGGAAAAGATACCTATGACGACTCCTGTATTCACGCAGATGAATGATAACAAGTTATCAGAAGTTTCCATTCAGATTGTCCTGCCGCAAGACAAAGTCCTGAACAAGTAAGTTTTGTGCAATTCAAGAGTCCTCAGAAGTGCTATATGATATATATCTGTATAAGATGATCTGAAGAAAAAAGGGAATAAGAATTTCTCCATCTCTTAACATTTCATTGTCTAAGTTGATAAAACATTGGTCTCTTTAGCTTGCCAGCCCCCAGCATGGAAGCTGTTAGGTTGCGAAAGGTTGAGGGGGGAATCGCTGCGGTAGCGAAATTTAGTGGAAGGCCAACCGAAGAACTTGTTCTCGACAAAGAGGCAAAGTTGCGGGATGCACTGCTTAGAGATGGCCTAAATGCTCAACAAGGCTGTTTACTTGCTCGTTACAATGATCCTGGACGGACATACAGCTTTATAATGGTATGGTTTCTGATTTCTCAATTCGATACTATTACATATGTCATTATCTTATTTAAAGTCCCATTCTATTTACACGACCATAAATATAATCCAGCTTTATGGTAAAGCCTTCCAAACCTTTGTCACATGATGATCATATATGTAGCTTCCACTACTCCTAGTCTCCTACTCTGTTTCTTTATTCAGAGTACAGACTTGTAGCAAACATGAATTACACATCTTGTTACCTCATATCTCTCAGTATGTTTCTCAGTCTTTCTTCTGAACATCTTTTCCTACTGAATCATCCAATATGCACAAGAAGGAATTGACTTCATATTTTTCTTGTATGCTTTACACTTTAGGTAGAAACTTGTGTTAGTTATTTCAATAACTAGATAGTAGACAGGCTTAGTCTTTCTTCTGATGATTTCAAATTCTTTGCTGATATATAATTGCGGCGATGAAGAGGAACGAGGTGCTGATATGGATCGATGATTTCGTGCTAGAATGAGCAGTGAATTTCAAGAACTTTGATTTGAATTCTGTGATTTGTAGAGTGAAAGTGCCAATATGGAACTACTACTCGCGATCATTTGTAAGGTCACCATTTCAGGTGGTCAGTTAGGATGCTGAAATTTACCTTGAACATAGAAAAAAGAATCTAAATGATGAAAAATGTAAAAGGTTTCTACAAAGTTAAGAGCTGTACAACTATGCTGGTATGCTACAACGTTTATTCTCAAGTACTATGAAATGAACAATTCACTCATTGCATCTGTTTACTTTGGCTGAGGCAAAAATCTTAAAGAATTTTCATGGTAAAAAATGAGAAAGGTAAATTGAGAGTAAAGGATAAAAAAAAGGGTACAAAAGGAGGGTAGGAAGGAATGATGCAGTATTTATTATTATTATTATTATTATTATTATTATTATTATTATTATTATTATTATTATTATTATTATTATTATTATTATTATTATTATTATTATTATTATTATTATTATTATTATTATTATTATTATTATTATTATTATTATTATTATTATTATTATTATTATTATTATTATTATTATTATTTGTTGAAAGAAAAGCGCCTCAAACAAATATATTAGACGATAGACTAGAATTGTCAAACAAAGAAAAGAGTTCATGACATTATCTTGTTCATTTTTTTAATCTATAGATAATCTGAATCATTTCATAATTATAAATTATTTACGAAGTGATAATTTGAATTATCCATGAAAAGACATTAGTCCCAATCTTACTCAAATAAATGATAAATTTTGAATTATAATATTGTATTAGTACTATAATTATTATTTGTATTTATTTTTTTATCATTATAATTAAATAGATTATAGTTTCTATTAATTTTAATACTAGTATGATTAACCAATTATAATATATTTTTAATACATTAAATAATAAATATAATATTATCTTTGTAATATAATAATATTTAGCATAATAATTATTAATATACTATTATCATCTTTAGAAAAAAATTATTATTTATTTTATATATAAATTTATAAGTTTATGAGATATGTTTGTGATTTGAGTTCATGAAATTCAAATTGATTTTATATAAATTCGATAAAACATTATAAATTATTTATTAATATTCTTTATATAGTAAATAGGATAATAATAATTATTTGGTATGTTATTCATGTATATTGAATAAAGTGTTTATAATTTAGTAAGTGATCAGTTTTTTTTAGATTGGATCTAGTTTATCATGAATGCAATGTTAGGTCATTGTGCATATTCCAAAATGTTATTTTTTTCTAAATTAATTGATTTAGATTAGATTGACAGCCAAGTCGAGTTTTAGGTGTGAAAATTTTATTTTAAAAAAGATTTTTTTCATTTTTCATATATTAAAGTATTGAATTCAAATGTTATTAATAGTAGGTATTATTAATAGGTGTTGGCTGAAGAATGTTTGCTTCCCAAGTACCATAAAATGAAATATTAAAGTTGCATGCCAAAACGTGTAATCGAGCGGAAGAGCCGACGCATGAACAGTACAAGAAGTTCGTCTACTTGTCACCGAGCACAAGAAGATAATTAAGAGAGCTCGGAGTTCACAAGTACTACTTTGTCGATACGGCGCCATTGCCACCAACCGAAGCTCGAGACCCCTAAAATTTATCCAGCAGAGTTCACTCTTCTGTCGTCTCAAAATGAGCCAACGACTGAGCAGCTCGGACGGCGGTGGCACGACGCGTACTCCAAGGCCGCACTTCGCCTTGGTCCTGCTCATGGCGTAGGGTCATATCATCCTCATGCTCGACATGGCCCTGCTCCTCACGACGCCCCGGATCAAAGGCACCGTCGACTGCGCCCTCTAGTTCGGCGTCTCCATCCGACTCGTCGAGCTAACGTTTCCTTGCTTCGAAGTCGGCTTGCCCGACGGTCACGAGAGCACCGGCGTCCTGGACAGGCGGAGTCCGTTCTCTGCTTCTTCAAAGGTTACACCAATTTAGATCTTGCATAAATAAATAAATAAATATATATATATATATATAATATTATAATTATACAATTAAAGATCTACAGAATTAATTTAACATATAATAATTTAGATCATATTTAAAAAAATTACAACGGAGAGAGATTGATTGGAATTTTGATTAATCTATGAGAATTATAGATGTGATTCTTCTAATGCTATTCACATTAAGATTGAGATGAATCTTACACTTAAAGAGGAGAGAATTCTTACGAGGGATTGAGGGTAAATCTCAACAAACAATTCATATGTTTATAGAGATATGGTTGTAACCAACGCAACATCTTTCTTCTTTTTAACGATCGTGGTCAAATCATATCTTGAATCAACTCTTTGATCGTTCGATTGAATGGCAATCATAATATTTAGAGTTAACGCATACTTATTTACCAACAGCTCTCACTTGCGCTAACTAAATTTACCATATCTCATATGGATAAATATTTATTCAATTATGATATGAAACACGATGAGATTAGGCATGTGCTAGGCGCATAAAATATCTCATTAAATATTTGAATCCGCTATTCAAAATTCATCTTTTATGTCTTGTTTGTGTGTGTCCCATTAGGTTCACATCACTACAACCATAAGAGTTATATATCTAATATATCAACGACACAATTATCAATAGCATCATTTATTGAAGTTTTCAATTTATTGCTTAGTCTCCTATAGGCCAAGAGTGACATCTAGCAATATATCATAGCCCCCATAGTAATTTGAAAAATGATGAACCTTTGAAATAATTTTCATATGTGTATAATCCTTCCATAATTTCTATATTCAAATCGAGACAAATAAGATATGTTGAAATATTAAATCCCTAATCTTGATATTAATCAATTGACTAATGAAGACATGATGTGAATAGAGACTGTGCATCATTCTTTATTAGTCACTATGGACATCCCTCCAGAGTAGTCGTAAAACCCTTATTGAACATTCACATGTCTTCACATGATTCTAATGCCACCAATAAACGAATTAATGTATCTCAATGGATTTATTGTTAACGATATCAAATGAACATCATTAACATGCAAAACATCAATGATGTCTCATGTCAAAGGATCATATTTGAAAAATTTTATCAATAGTCCAACCATCAAGATTCTCGTGTGGGTTAGTTTATTGAATTTGTTCTCCAACAAGCACCTATACATTTATCTTAATGCATAATGAGAACTAGCATTGTCAAATCGTTGACTGATAAACTACACAATCACCTAACTGGATTGATGTCGTCATATCATTAATCATTTATGTGACGAACATATTTTGAAGTAGACATCACGATTATCATATTATGAAATATCATATTATGTGTCACAACTAGACTTCATGGGCAATGCTATTAAATCACATTTAAGACATATAAAGAGAACATGCCAAGAAATTAAAAGTAAGCATGATTAAATGATATTTATATTAAATTATATTGTGTTTAAAGCACAGTCAGTGCTAAATCAAAATCTCTCGCTTGCCTTAAACTCAAATTGTGACAAAATATCAAAATCATCTTCTCAAGATGCATATTAAATATAGATACAAATAATTGTTTAGTTAATGGGTCTCACAAATTTTCTAATGTACTAAAATTTTGGATACTTATGATTGATATTCTTGATAATCATTAACCAAGTAATCTTTGTAATGGATATGCTCTTACTTTTGATTAGTCATCATCTCAACGATTTATGCTACCAATCCGTTATTATCATAATAAACCGATATCGGCTTATTTGCACTTAGAAAAATCATCAGCTCAAAAATAAACTTTTATATCCATGCTCTTTGCAGCATGCAACAATATGTTTAACCTCCGTTCAGAGTGAATATATACCTAAGTTACATTCCTAATCGTCAACATCTTGCATGAACTCGACATCGGTGTAACCTTCACTCACCATGTTGTGTTCTCCATGAAATAAGATATAATTCTTTGTCCTTCTTAAATACATGAAGATATCTTAACAATAATCTAATGTTCTAAATATGTAACCGATTGATATCTACTAGTCATACTAATAACATAACTAATATCAAATTTTTAGACATATCTCTGCATACATTATGTATTATATGGTTGAAGCATATGGAACTATTTTCATTTACTTTCTTTTCTCATCATTATGAGGTGTCATATTTTTCAAGAGATGTATCTTATTTCTAAATGGTAATAATTCTTCTCTTTTGAATGTACATGGATTGAAAAATATCTATTATTCTTTTTTATTTATCCATTTAGATCTTTATGTCAAGAATATAGGTTATTTCTCTCAAACTCTTTGTGAAAAACATATTGAACAACTAAATTTTGATTGGAGTATCTCGATATCATTCCTAATTAGTAGAGTATTATCAACATATATAAAGAAAAATTATGTTGCTCCCACTACCCCTTTGTACACACATAATTCATAATGCATTACATTAGTGAGTAGAAAGACATATTTTGAAGTATTTTCATATTTAACTTGTGGGTTTTGAATTTATTCAAATTCAATATTGCTCCTATTATCCTCTTGTAGTACAAATACTCATTCAAAGAAAGTGATATATCATAACACAATAACATTTTATTGTTCTCGCATATGAAAATAATATCATAAACTATCTTTAGGATATATAATAAATCTTTCTTTTGCAGCTCTGCTATTCAACTTGTTTGCTCCCACTTTTTTTTGGAAGCCAATTAAATCTACATGTTAACTTGCTTAAGATTTTATTTTCTTTTGTACAACATCTCATATGGTGTTTTCATAATGGCTTTGAAGAAGACTTTATTTAACAAGTAAACAATTTATAGAGCATAAATCCAAAAAGGAAATTGCAAAGTTAATATATGCAAACGTTTTTTTTACTAGTGCCATGTTGGTGACCATCCATTTTTTTAATTTCAAAATCAATTTCATGTAAATAACTTACAAAAAATTTGAATCTAATTAATTTATATTAAATCCAATTCTAAACATGCTTTGATACCACTGCAAGAATTTAGATATTGCATGAATATAAGAAATTTTTTTTCTTATTGTAATTATGCAACCTAGTATCCATAGAATTGATTTAACGGAGAATAATTTAGATCATACTTCAAAAATTCGCACCCCAAAGAGATTGATTGGAACCTTTGTCGTCATAATTAATCTGTGAGAATCACATATGCGATTTCTCTAATGGTATTCACATCAAAACCAAGATGAATCTTGCACTCAGAGAGAATAGAATCTTATGAGGGATTGATGGTGAATTTTATGAGAGAATTCACATATTTATAGAGATCTTATTGTAACCAACTTAACATCTTTCTCTTTTTTAATGATCGTGATCAAATCATATATTGGATCAACTCTTGACCATCTGATTGATCATCAATCATGGTAATTAAAGTTGGGGCATACTTATTTACCAACACGAATAGTACTTACGACAACAACATGACCACCCGAGTTGCATGATGTCAGACTTCTGCGACCATTGGACACGCGAGGTAGCGACCAATCTTCGAGTCCCATGGCTAACTTTTTTCAGCATATGCTGCTTCATGCTCTTGGCCACCTGCAACATATGGCGGTGCAAGGTCTACGACACCATCTCTGACAACAAGGAGCCCTTTATGATGCACAGCCTATTGCATAACATCGAAGTGACCAAGGTTCAAGCCCTCAGATTCTTCGCCGCGCCCGGGGCCGACTGGAGAAAGTTGGACGAAGAGGTGCAAGAATTGGAGTTGGCAGTCAATAACATTGTGATGAACACTTTTGATGACTTGGACATCGAGAGCTACATGAAGGCAATGGGCAAGAAGGTCTGGAGCATCGACCCATTGTCCTTGTACCACGAGTCAGTCGACGACATGTCCGTCAGGGGAAAGAACTCGTCCGTCGAATCCAGCGCATGCTTGGCTTGCCTCGACTCGATGGAGCCGGGTTCGATCTTTAGGTCAGCTTCGATAGCTTAATGCACGTCGGAGCCTCGCAGTTGATCGAGATCGTGAAGGGGCTGGAGGCATCCGAACACCCCTACGTTTGGGTGATCAAAGATGTCGATGATAAGTGGAGAGATGGCTCGCCGAACGCTTCAAAGGCGGGATGATCATCTCGAAGGCCGTTATTCATAATAAGTTTTGCTGAATCATAATATCCGCTAACCATTAGAGAAAACTAACAATTTGGTGGAAATTGTTTTCACCAATATGTTTTATATATAATTCTTTCAGTCCATGGACCGTGAAACAAATGTACTTAACTTCCATGATCGTCTTGATCATTAAGGATTGTAATCTTGACTCGTTCGAAGCATGGTTATGTTCAAGTCCATTTACTTATCATATTTGGTAATCAAACTTTTCTATTTCGAAGATGATGGCATGCAATGTTGATGTGATTTATTGTTATCAACGATGGACGGTCCTTAAAAGTAGACTTAAAAATAAAACATGTGATGAAAATAAGGCGTGGTGAAGTAATTCATCCTTCGATTTGAATATCAAGAGATCGAGATTTATGTACTCTTTTATTTTATTATTTTACTTTCTTTTTCCACTAGATCATGAATCTCTCTCTTTATAATACAAAAAAAAATGATGGTGCGAATTATTGCATATTGGATGTAAGAAGATGGATGGATGGATAAATTTTAAAAGTCTATACAAATTTCAATAAGAAGTAAAAATTTCAATGGCAACATTGTGTACTTACCAAGCTCGTAAGGAGCATGTGAGTGCAAAGGCAAGCATTGGTTAGGCAGGCAAGAAGTGGCCTTCATCCTTCACATCAAAAGATATCATTTAAAGATGAATTTCAAGGATACATATGGATAAAGCAAAGAAAGAATGTGTAAAGGGCATGAACAAACGATGTTATGTACCATATGTTGTACACCGAAATATGTTAAGATGACATGAATATTTAAGACACATGCATGTACCATACATAAGAACGTTAATAAGGTCAAAGAAGTTAACATTTATGTTGCATGATCAAGCATGAAAATGCAAGTTTTAAGTTTACTATTATTATGAATGACTCACATGTCATGTCATACATAGGATCTTGTAGAGGAAAGATAAATAGGAAGATGAAGGTGGTGCTCAAGATAGATGTTGGGCGATGAGTAAAGTGTATGAACTTAGTCTTAGAGTCATGTCATCATTTTGGATAAGTTGTAATATATTTATGTCTAGCCTACGTACGGGCTTTTGTTATAAATTTATGCTACGTTGAAGCAAAATGTTAAATGACTACTATGTATATGTGTCTATTTTAAATATTATAAATTTAAATGTTAATTGACATTTGCACCATCACTACCTACCCCATAATTGAAGTCCAACAAAGTTTAAAAGGAAACAAAAGAATCGAAATAACACATTTTGATTAAAAAATTTGTTGTTCAAGGGTGCAACTTGTTTATCCAGCTCTCTCAACATTATATTCAATTATAATATAACAACGAGTATATAATCTTAATAACTAAAATTCAAGTGGCAACCAGTAGTTAACTATCTTTGATATCACAACCGCAAAACAATAAGATATCCAACTTCCAACATTAATTTGTATGAAAATTCGTAATGTTTTATTAATCATTACAACATATATTAATGCTAAATTTTGCAATGGATAACAAAAGAAACTTGTAGGAGTTTTTGAGAAATAAACAATAAAAGTGGGCACAATGGAGGAGAGGAGGTGGGGAACAGGGTTCACATGGGGCATGTGAGCGGCCAGTTCATGCACAGAGAGGAAACCATCCAAAGCCACATTTATGGACGTGGCCTTTTAAAACCTCTCCACCACCAGGAAGAAGGTGGTGCCAAAGTTCCAAGGAACCTACCATGTGTGTGCTTGACCCACCAAACAACACACAACAATCTCTCTCTCTCTCTCTCTCTCTCTTCTCTCTCTCTCTCTCTCTCTCTCTCTCTCCTTGGTTGCCCCCATGGAAAGAGACCAAATGGGGCTCTAACTGCTGCATGCATGTTTTTTTTTATGTATGCTAAGAGGACATTAATGATGAGTCACTTCAAGAAGTATGACTGTTCTTCTCTCTTTGGAGGAAGCCATTCATTTTTAACTTTACAGCCATAGATTATATAATAAATGGAGTCCCAAATGTCTGAGATTGAGAGGACACTTTTTTTCTCACTAAAAATAATTCACTGACAACAGCAACTTTATTTTATTCGATAGCTTATTGTATAGTCTTTGTGAACAAAAATAACATAGAAAAAAAAAGAACACCCCTTTTCAAAGAACAATTCTATATACTATTTAGGATATATCCTCCGCTCATAAGAACATTTTAAGTTGTCAGTATTTAAAAAAAAGTTAGAATAAATTTTTAAGGGTATATAACACTTTTTTCCCAAATGATATGGTAGCTATTTTCATGTCATATCATATTTTAGAGTAAAAATAATGTTACTATAAAAAGATTAGAACCAAGTTTACTCACAATATTTGTGATAACTGTTTTTTTCTCCTTTTTTATATTTTAATTTCCTTTTATTGTACTAATAAAATGACATGACATGTGCAATTGTATAGTATTAGGTTGTAGTTGTCAATTCATATTCCTTTTAATTGTCAAAAAAAATACCTTGCCACAAATAGACTTCTATGACACTAAGAGGTAAAGTTTGTTTATTGAATTTTTATCTAAAACTATAAATTTGATGGAGATTTTATCTACCTAAAAAGGTAGCAACTCTACTCTCTAGCATCACAATCATGGAATGATCAATCTCAATAGTTGAAGAAATATTAAGAAAATGCATTGCTACCTAATAATAGAAAAATACATAAATATAAAAAATTATACATATTAAAATACACCAGATTTAATTTTAAGTTATATTATCATACAACAATGAATTTGATTCAAATAACGAAATTATAAATAGAATACCATAAGCTCCCATGGAGTCAATATGAATCTCCTTGACCCTTCATCCGGCTCAACATGTTCAATTTTGTTATTGAGAATGATATTACAAATATCTTTTATTTGGAATCTTTTTAATCATAAACTCATACACTAATTTAAAAAAATCTCAGATCTCATATGGAATAATAATTTAAATGGTTTTAACAAAATATAAAAACATAGTCCTAATTAAATAAGAAAATAAAGTCATAACTAAATAGACTAAAAATCAAACTCCATACTCCCATCAAATTTTAAACATTCCGCTGTTATAATTTGATTTTTTTCCATGACAAATAAAACTAAATATCAGTGTGTTAAACTAGTTTATCCAAGAGTACATATATATATATAAATATATATATATATATATATTTTGAAATATGTGTTTCATTGTGAAATACCTATATAATTAGTCGTCAATTTTTATATCTATAGTTCAAATTAAAATAATTTATAATCACCTAATTAATATAAAATAAAATATAATTTTAAGTTATTTTAATTTAGATAATAAATTTAATATATATAGATAAAATATTTGTACAGCGTTGTAAATTACAGCGCTATATATATGCACAACAACTTGATCCAATTGTAGTGTTCTCCTGCCCCCACACCTCAGGGAACATGCATGTCATCTTACAACCAAGTCTGACTTCGAAACAATTTTTATTGCAAATTATTGATGTTCATAAACCTCAAAATCTTATTATCCAAAATTGATGGAACACACTTCTTTTATATTTTTCTGAGATACATAGCAGAAGAGCTATAGAAACATTAGCGATCAAATTTTTTATCTATTTTATAAAATTAATATATATTTTTAAACTGCTTCCATAATTTAAAATAATATATAAGAGCAAAAGAATTTTGATAGTCAAACTAATAAAATAAGTAAAGTAGCTTTATCTTGACCATCAGATAATTGGATGATCGTAGTCATAATCAAACCAACTAACAAATTCATTAATAATTTTTAAATTGAATATATATGATTATTTACATTTTCATTTTTTTCTCTATATGAAAATTGATATTTATATTTTTCAGATAGGTTATTGATCTAATAAATAAAAAAAATACGTTTAACTCTAAACTTGAACTCTTGAACTTTATAAGAATAATAACTAGTAAAGTATAAATCATTCTACTAAGAATTAGTTGGTGATATTTTTTTTGGTACTTCTGCGTGGCCCCCGGTGTCCAGGGCTACTAGCACCTGACTAATTCGAAATCGATCGTGAAAGAGCAGAAATGATTATTCCTCTAGTCAAATTGGTGAATCCGAGACTTAAACTCGGGGTTATTAACTCCCTTGTCCCTTAATTCGGGATACACCTCTGCTAATCAGGTGTGCTAATCAAACTTGATTTAGTTGGTGATGTTTACCTTTCTTACAAAGAGGATAAAGTTTCTAGAACTTTCTAGAAGTAGGTGTGTGGTTGGAAGACCAAACTAATAGTCACAATTTTTTTTCGCTATTCATAGATCACACCAAAACGATGCAAACATGTTATGGTATACAAATCCTGTTTCCTTCTTCTGTTCTTCATCTCCACAAAGTTCCCTGCAAAGCTGCAACTTGTAGTTGCAGTAAATGTATGAACAGTTTGATGCCCTTATGAGTTGGTAAAAGTTGCCCTTCAAGACATCATCCTCCCAACTACCCGAATAAAAGATACGTTCATCAACAGCTAATATGAGAAAAAGAATATAAACTTTATATATTCTCATATATATATTTATTACTTTATGCCCTATGCACATTTAATTTGAGAGCATGTATCTCCCAAGTGAAGTGAGACCAGGCACCTCTCTCTCTCTCTCTCTCTCTCTCTCTC
>LTAE01002972.1:0-10643 GCA_001647135.1 Pontederia paniculata | reverse complement strand
TATATATATATATATATATATTTCCTTACAGAAAAATAACTATAAAGGATGGATACCGTAAGACATATGCCACATGAAATACTTAAAATATTTAAAAAGTTATTTTTAATATTACTATATAATTAAAAAATATTTTATAATAAAAAAATGTTATACAAGAATTTAATATCTATATACTAGAAAAAATGCTATTATAAAGAATAATAATATATATATCTTTATATATAAGCTGTCCATTGTTATTATATATTATAAATATATATATATATATAACAACAAAAAGTTTCTAAAATTTAATTAAATAATATATATTTAAGTAATACGACTTAATTTTAGTCGCTTAAATTTTATGATACAGTAAAGAAGAATGAATATGCATTACGAAATAAAATACAAGCATTAATACTTACTTAAAAAATAATTTTTTTATAAATTGATATTTTAGGATACATCATCGTAGGATTATTATCATTTCTGTAATATCCGGATTCAGTAACCCACAAATTCGGATCCAATAAGGGCCATAGCACTATAAAAACCACCTAGGGTTTGGAGCCGCATAATTTTTATTCAGAAAAATTCATGTGCACAGTCGGCCCTAGGTAAGACGCTTCATTTGTTCTTCGATCCGTCTCTTATGCCACGTGTTTTATTCGGCCTAGGAGAAGAAGACCCACGATCTCAGCAGGGGGGACGCCAGAGAGGACGCCCACGAGCGCGTAGAACAATCCTCAACGAACTCGAAGGTATATTTTTTTCGGGCAGATTCCTCGTACATAAGATAAGATATTAGGTCTTGCATGTCTTCTCGTATTTTCCCTAGAGATTAGTATTGTATTCTCAAGGATCTAGATGAGGGGAGTTCTCCCCTCACAAATCGGAGGTAATCGAACCAGAAAGGGTTGTCGGAAAACCCCAAGCGCGCGTGGTCGGATCTGAAGCGCGGCAGGCTGGTGCGCCTAACACACGCGGAGCGCGCCAGCCGAGTGCGAAGCACAACAGGCGACGCGGTGGCACAGAATCCTTTGGCACAACGCAGTCCGCGCTACCTAATGCGATTCGTGCTGATCTTATATAATACACCTCACAAATCAGAGGTAATCGGACCCGAAAGGGTTGTCGGAAAATCCCAAGCGCGCGAGGCGACAGAGCGCGGCAGGCTGGTGCGCCTAACACACGCGGAGCGCGCCAACCGAGCGCGGAGCACAACATGCGACGCAGTGGCACGAAATCCTTTGACACAACGTAGTCCGCGCTACCCTAGTGCGATCTATGCTGACCTTATATAACACGCCTCACAAATTAGAGGTAATCGAACACAAAAGGGTTGTCGAAAAACCCCAAGCGCGTGTGGTTGGATATGATGTGTGGCAGGCGGCAGAGCGCGACAGGCTGGTGCGTCTAACACACGTTAGCCGAGCGCGAAGCACAACAAGCGACGCGGTTGCACGAAATCCTTTGACACAACGCAGTCCACGCTACCCTAGTGCGATCCGTGTTGACCTTATATAACACGGATCGTGTTCCGACAAATGGTCTATTTCCTCGAACCAATATACATAACCCCTTAGAGTGCTCTTGATGGTAGATAGGTTGAAGCACAAGACTTTTTAAAGATTTGATGATAAAAAGCTTAAGGATCTTGATGAGGTAAGGGTACAAGATTAATAATAAAATAAATAGGACATTCGAAGCCGCAGTGTTAATGATATAGGGCGAGTAGCGTGACTGCTACCTGATTCCTGTTGTTCAACTAGCTCTCACTGTGCAACAAAGAGAATGCACGTGCATCCTCCCCTTTTTAGGTCATTGGTTATGGGTTTATGCACCACCACTAGCAATCAGACATACTTGTAAATTTCATGGGAATTAGCTAAATTAACTAAAATCGTTTGAACGTATTAATGAGACAAGATCAAAGTTGAAGATGCAGTTGATGTCAATCTTGCGAAGACAGTCCCAAGATGACTCCGCCTCAGCTGCAATCTTCAGACGAGAAAAAAAGCAGCTCTTATCTCCTGAATACAGAGATGTTTTTGCATGGTCTCTTATGTTGCCGGTCCCGACGCTTTGCCCCTTGATGGAGTAGCACCGCTTGGTTGTACGGCCGAAAGAAAGAAGGAATGTCTGACTTTCCCTATCGCACGGTATGAGAGTTCCCATTTGAACCAAATTGCTAATAAAACATCAGATTAAAATCACTTACACATTTAAATTAATTATAGATCATATTGATGTTCTGATGCTGTTCCAGAACATGATATGTAATCTTGATGTTCTTTCAAGATATTATTATTTCCTTGAGGTTATTCCTGTGTAGAAGGTACATTTCATTTTCCGATGTTGTTTCAAGAAAGCATGATTTGACATTTATGATTATTACAACATAATTTATGTTATTTGCCTTGACAACTTTTGTTGAGGTATAGAAAGTTTGATTTAATGTCATATTAATAATCATATTCATGATGATTTTTATTTATCTATTTTATGTACTTGTTGCCTTATATACTAAATGTTTATGCTCATGAGGTATTGTTTCTTCTGTGTTGAATCCAGCAAATAAGTAGGTTGTGGTGGATTTCTGATGCTAATAGTGTACACGACGATTGACGCTCGTGATAAATACTATATACATATGGAGATACTTTTGAGTCTCTTTTGTTATTAGGTTTCTCTGTTTGAAATAATTGAGTTGTATGAATGACAACCAAGATATTAAAATTTATATATTTGAAAGACACGTAAACTCTTAGTTTATTTCTTTTCCGCATCTTATCTATTGGACATTTTAGTTATAAATAATTATCTCANATATATGAGCTATTAAAAATAGCAGTCCTCGCCGGCAGTTCTCATCATAATTCATAATTCATAAGTAACGAAGGGAAGTGTCCCCCTTCGAAACCACGCAGTCCACGTTCCAACGTACGTGCTTACGTATCCATCTCTCTCTCTCTCTCTCTTTTTTTTTTTAAATTCGTTTTATTTTTTTATTTTTGTGTTTTCTTCTCTCTTGGTTAACTTGACTACCTCTAGTTACTAGATTATCAAATTATAATAATTTGATCAATTCATCTTTTTAAATCGTATGATGAATGTTAGATTTTTTTAGATAATTTTTTTACTAAATTTGACATTGATTTAATTGATAAATTAAGTAAATATGAGCTAAGTTAGCTAATAACTATAAAATAATACAAATACATAATTACAATAATTTTTATAATTCACATTATTGTATGTGCAAATAATGCACAAATAATAAATTGACATGAACATTTCATGTGCTTAAAGTCCATCTATGATGTTCGCTCTTTTATACACCTTATTTTTACTATTCTTAGGTGGGAATATCTTTTATAACATAATAACTAATTTGTTTACATTTTTCCATGTTATATTATTTATATAAAACTAAAAAATAGTCAAACTGAAACATAAAAAAAATATTATTTCTGTTCATAAGAAAAAAAATAGAGATATGAAATATTAAGAATTCAACATACAATATGATGTTTTATAGAAAGGAGAGAGAAATAATATTTCTTTTTAAAAAACGGTGACAAATAAAAAAAGATAAATGTTCGTTTTTTAACGAGCGTTTTTGTTAACCTTCGACAACAAAAACGAAGCTGTTCGCGAACAAAAAAAAATTGTTTATTTATATATTTTAGAGAGAGAAAATATAGAATTAAATGGTTCTGGTGTTATTTAAAGGCCCTCATGTGTCGCCTCTCCTTTATTTCTCAGGGCGCTCTCTCTCTCTCCTCTCATCCTCTTGTACTCCCGTCATTTTGTTCAAAACCCAGAGAGAGAGAGAGAGAGAGAGAGAGAGAGAGAGAGAGAGAGAGAGAGGGTTATTTGTAGATTGCTGTTGAGGTCTCATCTCGGGCGCATGGCGAGCGGGAGGAGTTAGGATTTGAGGTCAGTTTCTNAGAGAGAGAGAGAGAGAGAGAGAGAGAGAGAGAGGGTTATTTGTAGATTGCTGTTGAGGTCTCATCTCGGGCGCATGGCGAGCGGGAGGAGTTAGGATTTGAGGTCAGTTTCTGGATCCTGGTCGCCTAAAAATCTCATTTTGACGCGATCTTTGTGGGAAAGTTTTGATCTTTTTACTTTTCTTTTTCGTTGCGGTTTTGCTGTTTGGATCCCGTAGATGCGCACATTGTCGAACTTTCTGCTCCTTTTTTAACTATATTTATTTTATATGCCTCTTCTCTTCTCACTTTTTTGTTCTTTTTATTTTCGTTGTGTTGTGTTCTTTAATTTGTCCTTTCCTTTTCTAAAAGTCTGATCTTTCTGTTATCTCCTTCCTCTCTCACATTGTATCCTGTAGGATTTCTGATCACAGTTCTCTCTTTTGAATGAGAGAAACTTTTTTTCTTATCGTGCAAAGCACATCTCTTCAACGTGAGACGCTCACTTCATGTTTGTTCTTATTGCATTTTGAAAAAGATTCGTCTGTTAACTCGAAAAGTCCTTAAATTCAAGTTATTGTTTGAGATTTCTTCATTTCCACCTTCTTAATCCCCTGAAAGCTATGTTCTTTTTAATTCTACCTCCTTGATTCTTTTCTGCATCATGATTATGATTAGTTTTTCTGATCTTTTTGCAGGGTTTCTCTAATTTGAGTTCCAAATCCATCTGTCTGAGGCAAAAAAACCAGTTTTTGCTAGTTCATCTCCTACCGCATTGCTGAGGGAAAAAAAGCTTCTGAGCCCAAACATGGCTGAACAAGAATCAAAGACCCCATTGCTCCAGAAATCTTCCAATAAATTGCCTGATCTGAGGCAATCTGTCAAGCTCAAGTATGTCAAGCTCGGCTACCACTACCTGATCACCCATGGCATGTACCTTCTCCTCATGCCCCTTGTCTTCGTCATATTTGCCCAGCTTTCCACCCTCTCCCTCAAGGACCTCCATGACCTCTGGGATCACCTCCGTTTCAACCTCATCTCGGTCATCAGCTGCTCCACCCTCCTTGTCTTCCTGTCCACCGTATACTTCCTCACCCGCCCCCGGCCTGTGTACCTCGTCAACTTCGCTTGCTACAAGCCTGAGGAAGCCAGGAAGTGTACGAGGCAGATTTTTATGGATCGGTCCAAGCAAACTGGTTCCTTCACTGACGAGAACCTTGATTTCCAGCGCAAGATCCTCGAAAGATCCGGCCTTGGGGAGGACACTTACCTGCCTGAGGCTGTCCTCGCTGTCCCTCCTAACCCATGCATGGCCGAGGCCCGGAAAGAGGCCAGGATCGTCATGTTTGGAGCGATTGACGAGCTTCTCGCCAAGACCAATATTAAGCCCAAGGACATTGGCATCCTGGTAGTCAATTGCAGCTTGTTTAATCCTACCCCATCCCTCTCTGCCATGGTTGTGAACCACTACAAGCTCCGAGGGAACATTAAAAGCTATAATCTTGGTGGGATGGGATGCAGTGCAGGTCTCCTCTCCTTGGATCTTGCTAAGGATCTCCTTCAAGTCCATCCTAATTCCTATGCACTGGTTATCAGCATGGAGAACATTACCTTGAACTGGTACTTTGGTAACAACAGATCCATGCTTGTCTCAAATTGCTTGTTCCGCATGGGCGGAGCTGCGATCCTTCTGTCGAACAAGCGGTCTGACAGGAGACGCTCGAAGTACCAACTGCTGCACACTGTTCGCACTCACAAAGGTGCTGATGACAAGTGCTTCGACTGTGTCATGCAAGAAGAGGATGAAAATGGGAAAATTGGTGTTGCTCTATCCAAGGAGCTAATGGCGGTTGCCGGCGATGCCTTGAAGACCAACATCACGACCTTGGGGCCTCTTGTCTTGCCCATGTCTGAGCAGTTGATCTTTTTAGCTACACTGATAGGAAAGAGGTTCCTCAAAATGAAGATTAGGCCTTACATTCCAGACTTCAAATTGGCCTTTGAGCACTTCTGCATTCATGCTGGAGGAAGAGCCGTCCTGGATGAGATTGAGAAGAATCTGCACCTTTCTGAATGGCACATGGAGCCTTCGAGGATGACGCTCTACAGGTTCGGGAATACTTCTAGTAGCTCCCTGTGGTATGAATTGGCATATACTGAATCTAAAGGAAGGATCAAGAAGAAGGACAGAATCTGGCAAATCGCCTTCGGTTCCGGGTTCAAGTGCAACAGTGCTGTCTGGAAGGCTTTGAAGACTGTTAATCCCGCCAAGGAGAAGAATCCATGGATGGATGAGATTGAAAAATTCCCAGTGGAAGTCCCCAGGGTAGCAGCACTTTCAAAGTAACTTCTGTCCATGGCAGTTTTCCTTTTCCTTGTTAGTCCATGACTTTGGTTGATAGGCACTTAATCTCATTAATCATTCTCCTGATTGTTGTGCTCGGTTAGATATCGTCTCTTATCGCTTCTAACATTGAGGTGAAGCAGTCCATTTAGAGCTGGGGATTTGGAGTTCATGTTGGCAAGTGGTTTAAGAGGGATGATCTTGTGTCTTTGGTCAGAATAGGAGGCCTAGAGCAAGCAGCCTGTCATTACCATGTTCTGTGTTGTTCCTGCAGGCTTTGGGCATTGTATCCCATTCAAACCAAATTATTTGATTTTTTTTTCCTATGCTTTCCAGTATGCTTTATGTGAATGCATGACTCATTGCCAATTAAGATTATCATCTTATTGAATCCAATATCCTCTTACATATTCCCATACAGAATGCAGAATGAAATTTGTCCCATTGTTCATCATTGATGACTAATTTAGTTATTCCTTTTCTATGAAATATGGCCATGGCAAATTCTTCAGTGTAGACAGAAATCACTGTCATGCAGCAGGACTACTATGTCGTTCCTCAGTGAGATGGTAAGGACCTTGAAGTGCCATTTTGCCATTTGGTTCCTGGATTTCACGTTTCAGGAATGCCTACTGCAACAGTTTCAGAATCCAATTCCACCTCCACTTGTGACGATTAAACATGATGTGCAGGCAGGGTATCAGAGATTGGAACTAGAGAAATCAGCTCTCTCTGTTTTCGATGCATGTTTGAACATAGTTGTTCTTTTATCTAGCAACATAAATATACTTGAAATTCTTATACTCTAAGGCATGTTTGGATACTTGATATCCTATGAAAAAAACTCATTTAAATAATTTATTTTTTATAATAGGTTAATGGGGTGTATAGCAATTTGATATGCACCTAATGCGGTACATGATCTGGACCATTAATTTAAAAATCAATGTTCTAGATCATATTCAATTAATGACTCAGATTTTTAATCGGATAGAATCTGGGTCCTTGATTTTTAAATCAATGGTCCAGATCATGCATCGTACTGGGTGCATAGCAAATTGCTATGCATCTTCATTTTTTTCATAAAAAAATATTAAAATAATTGTTTGAATATTAAAATGGACAAATATTACTTTTAGAAATTAGAGTGTTTTCAATAATTTTTTTTAACCTGAAATACTATTTTTTTTCTTTCTCATCTCCTTTCATATTTCACGGTCTATGTAATATTTGAGCTTTTGATCATATATATATAATTATTATATTTGATTATATTTGAATTTAATCATTTAAATTTTATTTGATCTTATTTTGAATCTACATTTATGTTGAGAAATTGTCATTCATTAGTCAATCCAAACGGTACTATATATATATATAAAATATATTCCAATGAAAAATAATATGTAAAGAATTTTTTTTTAAAAAGTGTAATTCTATAAATAAAATTTAACTCATGTTTTATTTCCGCTATGATCCAAACAGGGCCTAACCATTTGTCCAGACCCAGGTTTAAATTTTCTTTTAAATGCTAAAAAAAATAAGAAAAAATGTGCACCCAAAGCAAGAGGAAAAGGTCAGAGAAGGCCTTACAGTCTTGCATGTGTATCTAACCTTATAATTGCCAACCAGTAGGAAAGACACGCCAACAGGGTGACAGCTTCATCAATAATACAAGAATCATGCATTGCTTCAGAGCTTTACAAAATTGTGCTTTATGCATTATGTTTATATACTTTTGTCTCTGACCATCTCACAAAAATAATAATTGTGAAGTATTCTTCGGTTACAACAGTGGGTCATAAACTATAATTGTGTGACCATTCATCATGTATAAGGCCTTATAATAATATGTTTCACAAGTGCTTGTCAAGAAAAAAAAAATGCAGAACATATCCAACTTCAATGTTGCTTGATTATTGAAGAAGGTTAGTCAATGATACCAATCAACAGATAAACATCACAATAAGGTTCAACTCATGACTAATCCACAGGGCATAACAGCTGGAATACACATAGGCTTTGATTGCAATGGGAATATGGTTTAGTCCAGCCATCTTTAATCCAAGGGATCAGTGTAGTCCAGAATGTATAAAATATAAATTATTCTCATATTTTTCTCTATTCTAATAAAAATGAGGAATAATATTTTAGTCTTGATCTTATTTTTCAATTAGGCAGGTTCGTAAGGATGACATTCAATTTAATTTTACACATACGTTAATTCCAAGTAATTACACTTGTTCTTTGGAGCAAGATTATCAAGATCTCGATCTTTTATGATTTATTTTGCGATCTTCCTATATTTAACCCCCTACTACTGATCCTACGATCTAATTCGTAGGATCTCTAAGCTTATCATACAATTTTTCACAAAATTATAGATTTTGTAATCCTCCTTCGATCCTAAATAAGATTTCGATCCTAACAACCTTCCTTTGGAGTATGCATAGGTTGGTTCCAATTAATTTTGATAAATATATATGACATTTATTAGAATCGAAATAAGAACTCGATGATGGAAATGTGAACTCACTTGATCTAAATTTTACCGTCTTCATTTCTCACCTTGGCAGGAATACTTTGTCTTGACGCTTGCTTCTCTATCCTCCCTGCTCTCTATTTTTTTATTTTTTTCTTAATTAACTTTTAAGTTTAGATTTAAATTTTTACTTATAACTTAAGTTTCAGAAGATATTTTATCATATTATAAATAAGATTAATTTATATTATTTATGGATATTATTATGTAAGAGAACATATTATTATCATATATCTAATATATTATTAATTCGGTGTTATAATTTTGAATTAAATTATTTTTTTCATTTTCATTAAAAAAAGAACTTTATTTTTTTGTTTCTCTCATTTTATTCGAACACAAATTAAAACTTATTTGTCAAATCATTTCTTTAAATTTCTATCATTATATTTATTTATTCAAATAAATGTATCAAATCAATTATCAATCAACAGAACCCATGGCCAAATGCCCCTGCTAAGATTTAAATGGGTTGCTCCTACTCGCGGAATGTAATGTGTCCCAAACAGAATCAAATTGAAAATTTACAACATCTGCATCCAATTTGATAAGGATTCTCCACCCACTTATGGTTCCAAAACTTCGACAAGAAAAGATCCACAAAATTGCACGAAACAAACAATAATTTCACAGTTTCCCAAGAGGCAATGGACAGAGAGAGAGAGAGCTCAATGAAAGATAAGAAAACTTAAATTTTAAGATTGTGTTTAGTTCAAAATATATTATATTAAAAATAAATATAATTAATACTTTTAATATAATTAACTTAATTTTTATTTTTGTTTATATTCGGTTAAGAAGTAAAAAAAATTGTAAGTTATTTTAGTATGTGTTTGATTGAATATGAGAATAGATAAGTATAAATATATATTTTTATTTATAAAATATTACCAAATTAAAATAATTTTTTATTGATTTTATGATGAATTAATTATATCATTATATAAACATATAATTATAATATATATATAGGATTTATTGAACATATAATTATAATATATATATATATATATATATATATATATCTTTTATATTTTCTCAATAATATAATTTATCTATTGGATATTAAGACTTTAAATCAAATGCAATATTTTTTGCTTTAATTATATTTACATAATATTACACATTTTATATATGGTGAGTTTGAGATTCTTTATTTAAATATTTAACTTGTTAATTTATTTTTTATTAAATATTTATTATATATATTTGATTTGTTCATATTTAGTTTTTAGTAGATAATAAATTTGTTATTTTTTTATTAAATATTTTATTTGTTAATACTTATATCCAACATGAGTATAATATAATAACTAGGTATAACTTTTGATAATATTTATACCCAAATTGAATATAAATATTTTTTAATGACAAAACTATCCTCTACATTAAGTGCTTGGGTATAAACTAAGGAGTAGATACTTCTTTTTTAATTTATATCCCAATCAAACACAACTCAAATGTTCAAAACAATTCGACGACGACGATGACGACAACAACAATAACAACAAAGTCTTATCCCACTAGGTGGGGTCGGCTACATGGATCATACGACGCCGTTACGCTCTATCAGTAACCAAATTTTTAGGTATATTATTCGCTAATAGATCTCGTTCTATTAGCTCGCCAAGTGTTCGCTTTGGTCTCCCTCTCCCTCTTTTAATCGGACTCCAGATTGTTTGCTCTACCCTCCTTACTGGCGCATTTAATGGCCTTCTCTAAACATGACCAAACCACCTCAAACGATTCTCTACCATCTTCTCGCTAATAGGGGTCACTCCGACTCGTTCACGTATATGGTCATTCCTAATCTTATCCTTTCTAGTATGACCACACATCC
>LTAE01002971.1:0-40192 GCA_001647135.1 Pontederia paniculata | reverse complement strand
AGGTCTTCTTTAAGAGAGAAACTCATTCGTGATCTTCATAGCAATGGTCTTAGTGGCCATTTCGATCGAGATAAAACAATTGCTGGCTTGGAATCACGTTATTATTGGCCACAACTGAAGCACGATTTTGGACCATTTCTTAAAGAGATGTGCCATTTGTCAAGTCTCCAAAGGCCAATCTCAGAATACTGGCTTATATCTTCCTCTTCCTATTCCCCATGGACCTTGGGAAGACATCTCTATGGACTTTATATTAGGCTTGCCAAGAACCCAAAGGGGCGTTGATTTTGTCTTTGTAGTCGTCGATCGCTTCTTTAAAATGGTTCATTTTCTCTCTTGTCGACGCACTAATGATGCTAGCCATATTGCTGCACTATTCTTTAGGGAGATTGTTCGTCTACACGGCATACCCAAGTCCATTGTTTCTAATCGCGACACCAAATTTCGATCCCACTTTTGGCGTCAGTTATGGAACATGTTCAGTACTGTTTTAAACTTTAGTATCACCTGTCATCCCCAAACGGATGGTCAGACTGAAGTGGTGAATCACTCTTTGGGAAATCTGATTCGTGCAATTTCTGGTGATCACCCTAAGCAATGAGACACAATCTTCCTAAGGCTGAATTTGTCTACAATTCTATGGTTAATCGCTCCACTGGTCGAGCTCCTTTTGAAATTATTTATGGTCGTTTGCTTTGTCAAGTTGCAGACCTTGTTTCGGCTTATCCATCCTCCACTCCTCTTAGAAATATTGATCAACTTTTGTTCGTATACATGATGTACATCGTGCAACTCACACACATCTCCAGGATTCTAATGAAAAATATAAATCTGATGTTGATCGCCATCGTTGCCAACAAGTTTTTGAGGAAGGAAACCTTGTCCTAGTTTATCTTCGCAAAGAACGCTTCCCTACTGGTTCTTATAATAAGCTGAAGAACAAGGAATTTGGGCCTTGCAAAATTCTGCACAAGATTAATGACAACGCATATGTTGTTGATTTACGTATAAGTTTGGTATTTCAGCCACCTTTAATGTTGCTGATTTATTCAAATACTACTCACCAGTGGAATCCAAAGAAAACTCGAGGTCGAGCTTTGTCCAAGCAGGGGAGACTGATGTAGAATGTCCCATAAATCTTGGCAGAACCATTCCTATTTCTGAGGAAACTAATTAGTTGGTTAATTTATTGGCTCATTAGTTATTTTGAATATTTTATGTTACCTTATTTTTGTTTTCCTTTTTTATTTCCTAAATTAGAGACTATTGTAACTCTTCAATAAAAGCGGCCAATGAATAGAGAAGGAGATCATCTTTTTTGCTTCAGAAATAAACATTTGTTCTTTAGCGTGGATTCACTAGTTTTCAAGCACCAGACTTTTGTCAGGTGCCTTCTTGGATAGTACTTCGGTCTATCCTCGTATCTTTTGTCTTCTTTATTCTCAAGTATTCCTGGTGTTGCGCCAGAAAGTGAGAGAAATATATGAAATTAAGTAGAGAAGAGAGAGAGAGAGAGAGTTTAAGAGAAAAATATATGAGAGGAGAGTTTAGGTGAGAGAAAGAAAATGAGAAAAAATAAGGAGACAAAAAGATATGGAACTAAGTAGAGGAGAGATAAAGTGATAAGAGTTTAGGAGAGAGAGGGAGTTTAGATGAGGGGAAAAAGGAGAAAAAAATGTAGGAGAGAGAAAGCAAGGAGAGTTTAGAGAGAGAAATATATAGAGAGAGAAATATATGAGAGGAGAGTTTAGGTGAGAGAAAAAAGTTAAAAAAAATTAGGAGAAAGAAAAATATGAAATTAAGTAGAGGAGAGAGAAAGCAAGAAGAGTTTAGGAGAGAGAAAGATATGAGAGGAGAGTTTAGGTGAGAGAAAGAAAAGGAGAAAAAAATTAGGAGACAAAAATATATGAAATTAAGTAGAGGAGCGAGAAAGTGAAGAGAGAGAATAATATGAGAGATGAGTTAGGTGAGAGAAAAAAAATTAGGAGAGAGAAAAATATAATATTAAGTAGAGGAGAGAGAAAATGATGAGAATTTTTGGAAAGAGAAAGTGAGCGGAATTTAGAAGAAAGAAAGAATTAGAGGAGAGTTTAGGGGGAGAAAAATAGGATAGAGAAAGATAAGGAATTAAATGGAGGAAAGAGAAAGTGAAGCGTGGAGAGAGAAAGTGAGAAAAATTTAGGAGAGACTAGATAATGTTTAATACATAACAAAAATTATAAAAGAGAGAGAAAAGTAAAAGAGAAATTATTGGAGAGTTTAAGAGAGAGAAATAAAGAGAAGTAAAAATATATCTTAAAATAAAATAATTAATAAAATATATCATTATTTATTGCTAATATATATTTTCCAAATATTAGAAAATTAGAATGCTTCTAATGTAAGCAAAATAAAATTAAAAATGATTAAATTTAACAAAAAATTAAATCCATTTAAAATCATCAATTTGATGAATTTAAATTTGAGGAATTAGATGGTTTATTAAAATTCCACAACTTTTTTTTTATCATCTATAAAAATGTATTCAAAGATAGATTAATTTTCTTAAATCTCTCTAAATTTATAACTCTCCACCCTATTTTATTTAAACTATTCGTCCAAACAAATCCTAAATGACGGGTCAAGGCTCCCATCTATAACAAGAAAAGAATTGTAAATCATTTTTCAAAAATTCATCAAAAATCATTTTTTCCTATTTTACTTATGAAATTCTATATTTTTTCTCTAATCCCGCATGGTGTCTGGACAATTTATGATCCAGATCAATGACCCAGATCATATTTAATTTATGATCCAAATTTTTAAATGGACAAGATCTGGACCATTGATTTCTAAATCAATGATCCAGATCATGCACCGTGTCGGGTGCATAACAAATTGCTATTGCTATGCACCCCCATTAACCTCCTAAAGTTATATATAAACTATCATAAATGTATTTTTTAAACCTTTTTTTCTTGCATAATAATCAAACAACAAAAATAAATTATTTCTCAAAAACTAATTATATTTTGTCGATCACACGTGCGACAGGTACCACCACGTTAATAAAATATATTTCCCGCCCAGAAACATCCCAAAATTTCGAAATCAGATCGCACATCAAAATTATCAGATCGCTTAAATTAAATCCCTAAACCAATTGCCAAAAGTATTCCCCCAAATCTCCCTCTTTTAAGTTTTTAACTTCTCTCACACAAATCCCTCTTCTCATCGAGTCGATCGCCATGTCATCGTCGGCATCGTCCCGCCTCAAGGAGCGCGGCGGCGGCGGCGGCGGTGTTGCGAAGGCGATGGCACCGTCCAAGTCTCACAAGCCCTTATCGACTTCCACGCCCCGAGTTAAGGCCGCCACCGCCGGCGCAGGCTCCCGGAGGACCCCCATTGCGGTGGGCAAGGAGAACCCTCCGTGGACCCTCTCCTCTGGGGTGAAGTCCTCTGCCGTCCGCCCCAATGCTCCCGTCCTTAAGCCGTTTGTCCCCGCCGTCGCCGCCGATGCCGCCGGAGGCGGAGTCCGGCGGTCCACGTCGGCCCTTCCCCGAGGGAGGGCGCCTAGCCCTTTTAGTTCCTCGCGGCTGAACTCGGATCAGCCCTCCCAGCGGTGCTTGCCTAGGGTTTCGGTTTGCGATCCTGTAGGGAGGGCGTTGGGTAGGGAGCTGGAGACTGAGGCCGGCGGCAGGAGGAGCCTCAGCAGGATCAGAGCGTCGGATAGGCCTCAGCAGGTGAAGGGAAGTGACAACTTGGGTTCCAAAGGGAGGGATCAGAAGACAGGATCTGGAGCTAGGTTTTCAGAGAGCCAAAGGCCCAAGATTAGTGGGTTTATTGGGTCGCAAACGGTGAAGAAGGATTCCAAGTCGCTTGATGCGAACTTGTATAAGGTTTCTAAAAAGGTTTCACAAGCTATAGTTGTTTCGAAAGATTTCGTCCAGAAAGATGTTTTTAAGATGAGTTCAGCTGATGTGAAGAAGGATAAAGGTGATCAGATTTTGCATGATTCAGAAAATGAGACATCTGCAACCTCGAAACCAGAAATGACAAGGATAGTATCGAATGCACCACCTGAGATAAGTCAAAATAAGACCTTTTCAGTATCTAGTATTGCATCTAATGATGAAAAATTGACAGATACAATGAGAGATTTGTGTGTCTCACTGGACAAGAGTACCCTGTTTTGCCAGTCAAAAGAGCAAGATGAATATCATGCAGTGGTTACTCATCAATCTGCTGGGGAAGAGGGCAAGGATGGCTTAGTTGTCTGTTCAGAGAAATCAAAAAGAGCAGTGGTTGATGATGCAACTGCTGGAAATGATCTTAATGGTAAGGGTTCTATGGCTCCTAACCACAAAGTGGGATCCAGAGAGAAAATTTCAGAGAACATCTGTGTGTTCGAGAAGGTAGATGAAGATGCAAAAGGTGTTCATGCAGCTAATAAATACCCAAGCAAGCTGAAGGAGAAGCTGGCCCTATTGGAAGGGAAGGTTCAAAAGATTGCTTCAGAAATCAAACGCACCAAGGAAATGCTGGATAACAACAACCCAAATGAATCAAAGTTGATTTTGCATGATATTCAGAGTAAGATTTCTGGAATTGAGAAGGCTGTTGGTCAAATTGTGGAAGGTAGTAAAGCTGAGATGCACCCTCCTGAGGGTGCAGGTGACTGTTTGCAAAACAAAAATGGCCTTTTAGATAAATCTGGAGACATGATTAGTTCCAGACAGTCAGCCAACGGGTTAAATTGTGAAGAACTGGAAGCTAGATTCTTCCCTCATAAAAAACTATTAAAGGGTCGATCTTCTTTGGCTAACTCTGCAGATAATGTTTCAAATCCAAAAAGGTTTGCTGATTTTGATGATTCCATTGATGACAACCCCATTGCATTGGAGTTTTTGGCATCCTTGAATAACCAACAATCTGAAGTTGGCGAGCAAAAGGATGTTTGGAAGTCAGGGCATGTTGCAGCAAAAGAGGTTGGTCTTGAAAACAAGTCTTCAGCAGCACAATGTGTATCAAGTAATGTGAGTACTGGGCAATGCCAGGGTGAGATTGAACTCTTGGCAACTGAGAAACTTGAAGAGATTGATAGCCAAGAAAATAGAGGGGTCATGTTGATTCATGAAGGGAGTGAGGAAGCTTCTGGCAACCAATTATCTGAAATTGGAAGGAAACCTTCCACTGGTGGATGGTTTGTTTCAGAAGGAGAAGCTGTACTTTTAGCTCATGATGATGGTTCTTGTTCTTACTATGATATTGCTAATTATGAGGTAAATAGTAAAATCAATTCTTTTGATTTCATGGTAACTAAATGAGCACAAATTTCTCAGCTTTTCTGCGTCTTATCTAAAGTATTCTACAATCTCATCCGAGCACATTTATATTTGACACTTCATACACTTGTAATATGTGTACATCATCATGACTTTTACATGTATTTGCTCTTGTTGCACTTGTTTTTCATTGTTTTGAGATGTGTTTAAGGCTTCTTGATGCTATGATACTTTGGCCACAGTTCAAGGCTGAATATAAGACCCCAGTGGAGGTGTCTAGTAACATGTGGGGTGATTGCTGGTTAATACGTGCTCCTGGTATAGATGGATGTTCTGGGAGATATGTTGTTGCAGCATCAGCTGGGAATAGCTTGGAATCTGGCTTTTGTTCTTGGGACTACTACACAAAAGATGTTAAAGCTTTTCATCTTGAGGATGAGGCAGCTAATTCTTTAACTTCATCATCTAGAACTGTGCTCGGCCTTCTGAACAATGCAGACTCGAGCAGAAGAAATGTTGCATGCTCAACACCAGTGATGGAACAACGACAATGGTGGTACAGGCCTTGTGGACCTCTGTTGCTTTCAACTGCAAGCAAGCAGAAAATGGTGAGTGCTTATGATATCCGCGATGGAGACTTAGTCATGAAGTGGGAAGCCAGTTGTCCCATTATGGCAATGGAATACTCGAGTCCTTTACAATGGCGTAGTAGAGGAAAGGTGATCATAGCAGGAACAGAAGCAATTAGCCTTTGGGATGTGAATTCTCTTAATCCACAAGCTTCGCTATCTGTTTCATCTGCTGGCAAAAGAGTTTATTCCCTTCATGTTAACAACACAGATGCTGAACTGGGCGGAGGTGTTCGACAAAGGTAAGCAACTAAGCATCACCTATTTTATTCTGATTATCAAATAGAAAAATTACATAATCTAAACTATATGTTGATATTTTGCAGACTGTACTTTCCAATCTTTTTCTTACGTAGTACTAAGTTAGAACACATTTTTCTCTAATATGAGGACAATCATATTTCCATCATTGAAGGAAAAGTTTTCTTCTAGGCATAGATGAAGCAGGGATTGAAAATCAGGAGGGGCCAAAACACAAACAAATTATATAAATACAAGAAACAAAAGATACAAGGTTAAGTATCTGATAATGATATTGTACACAAATATAAAAAATGGAAGGTGTATCCACTTTTTTTTAAACATGAATATAATATATATAATTTATTAAAGTTATTTTTGGTTCCCAACCGTCCATGTTTCTAGGACAGGCAAGACAGTGGAGTGCAGTGATATATTCAGTAAAAATATGCATTTTCTGGGTGCCTGGATAAACTGTAATGCTTATTGTTTCTTTCCGGTTTTCTATCAACCTTGTTTGGTAAAGCTTCGTGTGTGATTTTAAATTGGAATGCAGGGTGAGTTCATCCGAAGTTGAAGGAAATGATGGGGTTTTCTCCACACAAGATAGCATTAATGTTTTCGATTTTCGCCTTCCAACTGGAGTGGGTCTCAAGATTTCCCGACATGGAGCCATTGGTAACTCAATCTTCTCACGTGGAGATTCAATATTTATTGGTAGCACTGAAGGAAGGTTGCCAATTAAAGGTGGCCCAAAGTCACGTGTCCAACAATATTCATTGCGCAAGGGAAGGCTTTTGACAATGTATGAATTGCCTGAATTCAATACTAATTTCAACCACTCCTCAATAACACAGGTATGGGGAAATTCAAATTTTGTTATGGCCATATGTGGAATGGGACTCTTTGTTTTTGATGCCCTCAAGGATGAAGGTTTACAAGCGTTGTGCTTTGACCAAGGAAATACCGTAGGAGTGAAAGAAGCAATAGGCCCTGATGACTTATATTGCCCTACATTTGATTATTTGGGATCTAGGGTTCTAATCATATCAAAAGATCGTCCAGCCTTTTGGAGGTATTTATTCTGAATGAATACATGCATCAGAATAATTCTGAGATATGATGTTTTGTTGTAACAAGTCTGTCTGTAAAATATAGCCTTTTCTGAAGCATCTTGCTTCTACTTTCAGATGTAAAATAATTCAAACTTTTGTATTTGCTTCCTATGCATGTTTCAGATGCAGTGTCAATCAATCTTCTGCAGTATCTTCTGGTAGTCACTGAAGTTTCAAAGGAAACACGTATTTTTTGTCTTTTTACTACGTTGAATGTCACTTAAAAATTCCCCATAAATATATACTTCAAGAGGAGACATATTTTCTTATGTATTACAATTGAGATGAGTTGCACATTTATTATAGTATTATGCATTCCCATTTCTATGATGCATTTTACTGTGTTATGAAGTAGCAGTTAAAGTAAAAGGTCTCAAATATCTCAAAAGATTGTAGTCTAATGCTGGGTAGCTTTTTTGATGTTTGCATACAATTTATTATTAACATGTGTAATTTGGTACTTGCTGCCTGTAGAAGAAAATAGAAGTTTTTTTATTAAAATGTCAATGCGGCCTCCTATTTTGAGATATTAAATGTAGTCAATCAAATATATTAATTACATAGTAAGACGCATGGAGGCTTCGCTGGGGCTATATTTGGTAGTCACTCAAAAATTTTAAAAGAAGGAAGCACTTTCAAAATGTATTTGCGGTTTTCATCTAGGAAAAGAAAATTGGTATTCATTTGGAAGTCTCAGAATAAGTTCTAGTTGTGGATGAGACTTCTGAGAGCTACTTTTTAACTTTACAAAACATTTTGAGAAAAATTTGAGGGACTACAAAACACTCTTATTTGTAATTCTTTGGCCATATTCAAAATGATTGTTAGTAGTTGCCGTTGCTGACAACTGTCTAGTATGTTTTTTTCTGAAATTATGTCTGCAAGCTGTCCAAGGAAAATTAGTTTATACCAAAACTTCTGAGTTGTTGTTATTAAGCCTATAACTTATGAAACCATTATTCTGTAGGGGTGAGTGTATGTTTAAGAGAATGCCTCATTTTCTTGGGGGAAAATCTTTAATAGACTTTCTTAATTATCAACAAAATATTTCACCTTATGTGCGAAAAGAAAGTAGAGAAATAATCTAAATGTCAAGAGCGCCATAGATGACAGCATATGTTCGTGTTTAGGTTTATGACAAGCAAGAGAATGAGAGACAAGATACCTCCACCAGCAAAGTTCTTTTTATCAGTGCAGTCAGCATAGGACATGAAATATCTCCATCCATGTGAGTACCTATGGTTATATAGAGTGCCATCCATTTTTGTTTGCAGCTAGACTTTGTGATGAATAGTCTATCTAAGGTAAAAACCATTCTATATTCATTCTACACATGTTAGACATCTTTTTCAGTTTAAAAAGAAAATCATTCTATATTATGAGATCACCATTTTGCATGGCAATAGTTGTAACTGGACTATGGTACAGGTATTGAAGATTGTAAAACTTAGATCAGCATACCCTCTTTTTGGTTGATATAATGCATTATCTATGGCCATCTTTATAAAAGATTGCAGGTGGAACAAAACTCTGTTGGTTCTCGTGCTTATATCTTAATATTATTTTGAATCTGATCTATGTAGACCATATCTATTTTATATTTGGCCACATTATCTTGGATGATGAGAATTAAAGGCGCTATGCCTTGCATACAATTTTGAGGGGTAGATGAATTGACATTCAGATATCATTTATACTCCACTAGTTTGTTCAGGTTTTGTATTCAAATTGTTGCGGTTGGTTCCATCGACTTTTTTATCAACCTTATGGGTTTTGTTTCCATTCTTTTATGGTTTATAGTTTAGACTATCACATGTATCCCAGAAAATGTTTATGCTAAACATCAAAGGGTAAGCTCTTAATGCAGTTCTTTCTCTTCTGAAAAAATTGCAAGTCTTTCTAGTTCAATCTTTATCTTAACCATTCCTGAACTCTCAAGTGTCGGGAGTTTTTTTTTCTGACAAGGTAGGGATTGCCAGTTATAAGAGCCCATTTCTGTTTGTAGAATTTTCTTCTTTGTTTGTTACACTTCAAAGCTACATGCAACCTTTGTTGCTTTGTTGTAAAGAGACAATTAGTGGTGGATTGTTCGAAGTATGTGGCCACTGTAACATTAACTGGTTGCAAAGTGCTGCAGAGCAGCATAGTTTAAATACGTGCTTGGATTTGCTGACAGTTTTATGATACTTATTATGATTCTATAGAGTGTTTCAATCAAACTTGTACACATGTTGCATACTCACTCAGATTCTAACTAGATATACACGCTGCTTTTTTTAATTAGATAACTGGTTGCCAGCAACAACAAAATGTTATGCACATTATTTGGATACATAATAATGCTTGAAAACAATTATATATTTTGGGATAACTGATGTTGCATCTTCAAGCTCTAGAGTCCAGGGCATCACAGAGCAGTCACATTATAAACCTAGTTGTATTTTGGATATAACATTTGACATATACCCTTTTCCTAGAACATTCAGTTTGATAAACATACAACTTAACAATATAAATCAGTAGCATTTTTTTTATTTCCTTGGTCATTTAGTTGAAATCCTTTGTTTTTAACCCCCACATCCTTATTTTACTCGTGATTCTTCTCTATGCCCTTAAGTATAAGTAATGAGGAAACATTCTTATGCAAATTTGGCCACTTTTCCTTGTAGTCCTTCCATGAATTAATCAGTCAGAACTTTACATCAACCAAGTTTACTAGGCGACAGGGGAGTGCTCTAATGCTAACAGTTCCCAGGAACCTCCAGTCTCCTGCACTGGCCACTTGGAAACATTGAGACAGAAATCTTCAAACTTCCTCTTGGAATTGAGTTGTATTCTTTCCTCAATCCAAGTATATTATTGCTTGCAGTCAGCAACAACCCATGAGCTTTTCATTACACCAAGGAACATGAATTCCCTTCAAAATCTGCATCAAGTCCTATTTGGGACAAAAGTTGGAATACTCCCATCAAAGCTAACTACATCCTCCTGAAAGTCCTGCCCTTTAGCTATGTACAATTTGTTGTACAGTTTCCATTAACCATCTGAATCCAGCTCGCGGAAGGGCAAGGGAACAGCCTTCACAGCCCTGAACTTGCCCACATTATTCAGGTGCTCATTCTCCAATCTGTATCACAAATGAGACAGAGATGTTATTTGACTTTTTACATACATTTGTAAAAATGTTTATACAGCACAGGTAATTAATTACCTGTAGAAATTCCAGTGCCCACGCCTTACAATCTCCAAAGAAGCTAGCATGAAGTCGACCAGTCGGTGCTCGGCCTGCCCCAGGCTAAGGTGCAACACACTTCCAATCCATGCAAGTCGGAGTGCAAAATTTAAAAACTGTAGTGAAACAATGTAGATGATTAGTTTCTTCAAACGCCATTGATGGCCAATGCCAGTATGTGAGATCAAGCATTGTTAAATAAGCTTGCTTACAATGGAGACATAGTATGGCCACTTATTCTTTAGGATGAGCTCATCCCTGAGCCCCGGATTCTTTGATCTCATGTCCAGCAGCCCCCAATCCTTGACAAAGTCCCAGTAAAGCTGGTAGAAGGTAGCACCTGTGCATGTGATAACAGTAATACCTAACCACAGGGGAGTTGGATCCACAGCATATTTCATCCTTGTTGCAGCTGCCAACATGGCAGATATGTACTTGCCAGCATTCGCCAAGTGGTTGATGTCATTGCCCTCTTCGAAGTATCGCCTGGCACACTATGTATGCATGACAGTTCAAATATCAGTTTTCTAGTAGTCCAAGTTCTGAAGTTAATTGAACAGGGAGTCACAAAAATGCCTAGGACCATAGTGTATTGGGGATTTGGAGTGGTAGTGACAGCTTAAGAGTTAACCAGCAAGGCAAATTTTTGCCAAGTCAAGGTACAATACCTGCATGGCTCGCCAATAGTAAGGAAGGAAAGATATGATATATGCCAACAACTTGTAATGTTGGCTACGAGCGCAAGTCTCATAGGGGTGAGTTTTGAAGCCTGCGGCCATCAAGTAACAAGCAGTAAACTCGATGTGCCTCAGTAAAGGGATCTGTTAAAACAATCAGACATCAGATATGGAAAGAACGAAGAAAATATATGTTCAGAAAGGTGAAATAGTAGAAGCTTACTTGGCTTGTCAGCTGATCAGCCATAAAGAAGTCCACCATTAGAACCTGAAAATTAAATAAGTTGCAGTATTTGATTAGTAAACTGCTGAGACACCTCTGTTAGATGACAGTCTGATACTACTTTAACAAGGACAAAAGCGCATGATCTTACTTTGTAAAATGGCGAAAGAATGATGTTACGCATCACTCGCAGAAAGCAGTAACGAGTCGAACGGTAGAATATGTTAAATGGACATAAGAGTATCCCTGTAAACAACTAGAATGAACAGAAGGTCGTACTGTTAGCAAACAGCTGCAGTGACTAAAGATGGCAGATTAGTAAACTTATTGGATGTGAATTCCATGTGAGTGAAGCAATTTAAGTCATTTAGTACCAGAAGGAGAGCTCCTGGTATGGCATCGATATGGCCGGGAACGACACCTGCAGAGCGGAGCATGAGGTGTGTCACCATTGCCCCCACCACGGCGGTCATGAAGGAGGCACATATGAGGAAAGCATCCCTGTGTTTGAGGGCTGTACTTGGTGTGAATTCAAATATGAAGTTATGGTTTATTCTTGTGCTCCTCCACCATACCAAGTTGCACCCATACAGGAATATGTGCAGACTGAGAAGTGCAAACATACTGCAGAGAGGAACAACGACCAGAATAACTTAGTGGACATTGCTTCTACCTCATAAGTTCATCTCTGTACATACAGAAAACTTCAAGGTGTATATCTTCATGCATCATGTTTGCCACAGTAAATGGCTGAAGTATCAGGTTTATGAGGTATATACATATCCATTTATCTCATTTGCTGATTCCTACTGCTGTTCTACAGGGGGATTGCGGAGTTGTGTTTGAACAGTTCCAATTACTAGTGTAATATCAGAGAGAGTTTCCTGCTTTTCCTTTTCTAAGGTATTGAATTAATTATGCATGAAGATAGTGGATGGGGGGGCACACAGAAAAAGTTGAAGTCAGAGTTTTAATAGGAAAATGCTGCTGGGTGTGAGCATTTCTGAAGAACAATACATGCAGTATCAGTAGTGGAAATTAAAGTGACCATTAAGAACAGCGACTCGACGATGCAAACAAATAAACAATTGCTAGTGGTTTTAGCAGCGTGCATGACTCGTGGTGCTTGTTCTGCATTCATTAACTGGATTTTAAACCCTGAGCAAGTTGTGATATGTGGCAGCTGTGCAAAGCAAATTATGCCAGTCTATGCAACATATTCCATCCTTTAATGGCCTCAAAAGAGCAAATATGAATTTATGGGCCCGAGAAAGCACCTGAAGACAGGATAAATGGTCTCCATGTAATCGGTTGTGGAAGAAAAGATACCACACAAATGAGCCAAGATGGCATACACACTGAACAAAGTTACAAAGCTTCCTGTGAACAGCCCTGCAACAGAAAAGAAACATAAACTTCAGAGATGTCA
This sequence comes from Pontederia paniculata, assembly GCA_001647135.1. Classification (NCBI taxonomy): domain Eukaryota; kingdom Viridiplantae; phylum Streptophyta; class Magnoliopsida; order Commelinales; family Pontederiaceae; genus Pontederia; species Pontederia paniculata. The sequence continues at coordinate 27,383 of LTAE01002971.1, read as the reverse complement.
CATTGATTGAACAAAGAGCAAACTGGAGGGAAATCCGAAGAGTTAGAAAGCTAAAAGATCTTGTGTTCATTAGTGTTCTTTCGGGTGTCGTTTGGATGCAGGAACTTAAGTTCCTTGTAGTTCTCGAGAACTAATCGATGAAACAAATAAATTCTGATATAGTGTTTGGATGAGATTTTAGAACTAAAAAATATTTTATTTGATTAAATGAGAAAAAATAATTTTATTTCCTAAAAAGATAATAATAATAATATATTATTTAAAAACTATAATATAGAATACGAAGATATTCGAAACAAATTTGTAAATAATACTAAATTAATGTTATTTATAAAATTTAATTAGTAATATGTTTTAATGAGATTACATTTTCTTATCTCACGCGCTAGAATTGAAAACAACAAAAAAATATTTTTTTCATAATAGCTTAACTAAATCTAAAATATTACTGTTATATTAATTGAGTTAATTAAAATTAACACCAAAAAATAAAATGATATAAAAGTAAAGTTAAAAAATAGCAACGTAAAATAATAAATATAAACAAAAAGGAAAATGAGCATTAATTAATCACTTAATTAAATGTAAAAAATAACTTAATAAGTGACTTAATTATACGATTAATTTATTAAAACAATATAAATGAGGGGTTAAGCATATATTAATATTAAAGTACATTTTTTATAATTATAATAATTTATTATTATTTAAAAATTTTAACGTAATGTAATAAATATAATTAGTGTAATATATATTATTATTATTTACTAATATATAATAAATAATAGAACTATATATTAAAATAATAAAGATATAAGCCTAAAAGTAGGTGAATCTATTTTTAGGCCTATGCAAAAGATAAAAAAAAGTAAAAAAAAATAATTTGGTTCTGCATTCAACCAGAACAATTCGAGTTATTGCTGGTGGCAAAAAATTTGGTTATCGAACTGACAAAAATCATGAGCATGGGTCTCGTCATCGATCCTGTTTGCCATCGAAATCATGGGTCTCGTCATCGATCCTATTTGCCAGAATTAACGGAAATTAGGACTGATTCTAGCCCTAGTTTCTGTTGCCAAACGAGGCCTTGGTAATTCGTTTTGCTATTAAAACAAAGATCAGAAATTCCAACTTTATGAACAGAAGACTGCACAGTGCTGCATAATCTTAGGAACACTAAGGCCACAAGTTCCCCACACTTTGTCCACCAGAAAAATAAAAGACATAAACCTTGCTGTGGTCTTATTCCCATACAACTTAGACACAAATGGAAGGTGCAAGAGGGGCGGAATAATGTCAGCCATATAATATATAAAGCCATGGCTCCATTTTTTGAGCTGGGATACCTTAAAACAATGTTACTCTCCCACAATGAGGCAACTAGCAAGGCATTCTATACTAATTGGCCCAATGCCACTGCCACTATCTGGAACATTATAAAATGGCATGGTTGCCACTGTTTAAAATTCCAGTAGCATCACTTTTGGGGACATGCAGTTGAAGGTTTGCATCACAAAAAAGGTTAGCAATATGGGAATTGGACCACAGGAGCACAATGTGTTATCAAGTTCTCTGATAAGTTCTGAACACTGAAGTCACCAATTTAAATGAGTAGGATTTCTTCCTTCCAACTCACATCAGAAAAAGTCTCCCAACTGAAGGTTCACATGGATGTTTAACATAGAACACTAAGTTTGCTGAAATATATTCAAGTAATCATCATATAATACTATATGCATGACCTGTACATGTCATGCTGGAATAAGAACCAGATGAGATGTTTGGAACGTACCTACGAAGAAGGTGATCATGTGCGATTCCTTCGGCTGCTGAGGCCGGAGAAATTTCATGGCTTTCTTCCGGTCATTGCCGGCGAAGTTCTTTGTGAAGATGGATTCAACCTCGTCCGACAGCTTCACTACCTGATCCAAGTTTGTTCCTTTTCTAGTGTTAGTTATTCAATTATTTTTCAGGCAAATATTTAATTTATATATTGTAAACAGGAGATTAAAAAAAATCTAAGAGTTAATTAAGTTTGCATGATCCATGCAAGTGTACCATTAAGCTACAAAATTCAAAGTTGATTAGTGGTTGCCCATAAGCCCACCACTGAGAGCATTACTATTATTTCTGCAATGCACTATATGAGTACGATGCTGACAGTAGCAGCAACTGTGTTTTGTTCTTTGCAGCATTCTTTTCATGACCAGTTCTTTTTTTATTATTTTCTTCATGGCGATCAATCATCAAGTTATGTTTGATAAACAGGAAAATTTTGGTAATTGAACAATATTTTTTTATTGAAAGAGAAATGCATTTATACACCTCAGACTCACTCATGCATATGTAGAAAATAATTACTCCATATTTCATAATTTTTTGTACACATCGACATACTTTTCTAAAAAATATTTATCTTAAAAATTATTTTTAGAGAATGAATACGCCCAAATGTAACTTGATGTTTAGTTTGGTAAACTTGTACATGTGACATAATGAAAAAGATAATTAAGATTATGGTAGAAAAAAAGTATGTAATACTTATAGGGACTAAGAAGCGCATAGCATATTTTTTAATATAATAAGCAAAAAAAATATTATTCAAAATAATAAAAATAAGACACTTACTGTATTAGTTTGTGCACTACACATTCATTTTTCTTATATTTATAATATAAGAAAAGTATGATTATTCGATCACATACCTTATCGGAGCTGATGAAATGAGACCCTTTCACCTTCCTTAAGAATGCTGATGAATCTTCTTGTTGATTGGAGACCTTTAAACCACATTAAATTAGTCATAAAATTAATGCATAGATCTTATTTCTTGATTATAGGTACAAATTAGACTGCAATACATATTTTAAAAGAAAATTCAGCCGTTTCAAAATGCAACTTAAAGGAGAAAAGTAAGTTTTATAAAAAAAAATCGTCTAAATTTGAACTCAATATCTCTAAATCCCAATACTTTATTAAACCAAATATATTATTTATTGTTATTTTTATATTCTTAGATAGACATACTTTCCAGGTTTTATTTCGTTCATGTCATATCTGAAGCCATAGCACATATCTCACCCTTGCTAGTTGCTGCTAGCCTTCTACAATACTTATTGGGGTCTGAGTCGTCTGACCACCTGATCTTCTTCATTGTTTAGGCCGAATTTATAAAACATATAAAAAAATGAAATATTTTTTTATCATTACTGGTGTATAAAAGAGCAAGTAAAAGAATATTTAATTTTATTTTATAAAGAAAGACGTTTTCCTAAACAAATAAGGGGAAATACTTTAAGATTGTATGTAAGTTTTTGGTAAATAAAAATAATTTTTACGCCAAAATACGTATTGGTAATTTTTTTTTCTTTTGTTAGACAATACCCAGTGAGTAATATATATTCTGTTTTGTGTATACCTTGTCAAATTTCTTGATTATCTTCCTGAAGGCCACCATGTTCAAGGAGCTGCAACATAAAAGACGTGTATGTTTTAAATATGAAATATCATTAAGACAATCAAGTAGGAAAATCAAACAATTATAATGTTTACATGAGCATGAGAGAGAGAGAGAGAGAGAGAGAGAGAGAGAGAGAGAGAACTAGCATTGCAGCAAGGCAACATAAACGCACGAGCTACCATGCACGTCGGATTGTGCGTGCATGCAGAAGTCATGTCATATATACATGACTACTTTTTTTTTCCGATGGTAAAATATAAGAAAAATATAAATTATAAACTAAAATAATGAATAAATTTCATTATGAGAATGCAATATTTTCACCAGGTCTTATTTCTTCGTTTCTTTTCTTTCGAGCTTAAAGCTCGTAATATCGAAAGAATAAAATTAGAATAGAGAAAAAAATAATTCGAAAAACCTTCTGACCACCCCCCATCAAAATCAAATATTTTGTTACAATTAATATATATATTAATTGAGGAGGCTCAATATATTTATTTTTTTAAAAATCGTCGTCTCAAAAAAAATTATTTTTTAAAAAATAAGAAAAATATTTTTGTTCCTTAAGCTTAAAGTTTAAACCTGTAGGTCTTGAGCAGTCCAAGGCCACGGTAAAGCTCTACGAACGCAGCCCTGATGGCCTTCTCAGCGTACTGGATCTTCTTGTTGGTCACGTACTCGCCGTTGCCCCCTGCCGCCCCCTCCCGCCGGAGACCGTTCACGATGTCCTCGCAGATGGCGAGCACCGTCCGCCCCGGCGTCGTCGGCGGTATGTCGATCCTCAGCGACGTCAGCCTCGGCTTCCCTCCCTTCTTCGCCTTCCCCCTCCCGCCGACGAAGCTCACCCCGTTCCGCTCCAGCGCCACCATCATCCACCCCGTTCCGCTCCAGCGCCACCATCAGCTCCTCCGCCACCGCCGACGCCGCCGCCTCCTCCGGTGCCGCCTCCTCCATCCCCACCATGCTCTCTGCAGCATGCAGCAACTTTGTTAGCTCAGTGATATATACGCAACAGATACATATAGGATTTGTGTGCAGGCCGGGACTAAACGGACCGGAGAAGGACGAGGCGACGTCGCTGAGGGGGGACATGCCGGGAGAGAGCGGAGTCATCGCCGGCGTGGACACGTCTCGGTGGAGGCGGCGACGGCGGCGGTGCTCGCGGAGGACCTGCTTGAGGTCCAGCAGGATGTTAAGCTGCTTAATGAGGGCCTCGCCACGCTCGCAGAACTCGGTCTCTTTGGACGTGTAGAAGCTGTTCACCTTCTCCAGCTCCTCGTCCATCTTCTCCATGAACTCTTTCATCTGTGTTCTCTTTATGTCACAATTTGCTCGGACTAATTAATTATGTTCATGGTTGCTTAAATTTTTACCTCGTTTTCCTTCGATTGGACGAGCTCCATCTCATATAAATTCTCCTCATCCGTCTGCAGAAGATAAAAGAATTAAAACAAGATTCTAAACCTTAATTGGATGAAAGAAAGAAATCCAAAAGCAGGAATTGAACTGTGTTTTTTGAGGAAAAAAAACTAAAAATGTGTTTTTTAACGTTACCAAAGAAGTCGAATCTCACATATATACGTACACTTGTGTGTCTTCGACGTACTTAAAGCAACACAAATGAACTATAAATATATAAGCGTGGAAAATTGATCATTTTCATCATTACGTAAAATTTATGAACAAGAAAGAAATACTAATTAAGCTCAAGCACGAAAGATCCAGAGAACAAAACAAAGCGAGCTAAATTTGGTATGATCACAGGAGAAAAATTACATGAACTCCGCATGCACGCGAATATGGAAAGACAAAGCATGACGTTACCGGGACGGAATGGTCCTGCCGGCGGCGGCTGCGGAGGAAGCGAGCGGTGACGGCCCTGAGGGGGTCGAGGAGCGAGACGCCGAAATTGGAGGACCCGTCGGAGGAGGAATTAGGAAGGTGGTCAGATCGGACCAAGTGCAAGAGCTTAATCTTCTTGACGTGCTTCTTGAGCTGCCGGTAGTTCACGAACGCCTCCTTCCATTCCGGGATCAAGTTCGCCTCCAACTCCTTGGAAAACTTCACCATCTCCTCCTCCTCCTCCTCCTTCTCCAAGAGTATACAGCAAATACTATGTTTTGATATGTGTATATATCAAGGTGAAAGATCTCAATAAAAGAGAGGTGGATGCTTGTGAATGATTAAAATTCTTTTAACAATAGTTTTATATATGTCAAGAGAGGGGAAGGGGTTGAATAGTGCACTAATTAAATTGAATGGAATGAGCAAAGGAGATATAAATCATAATCAAGGGAGGCACATTGCAATAACATGAAAAAAAATATGTAAAAGAAAAGAGAAAGGGTGAGCTAGCGATTATTCAAACCATAACCGTCCCAACTTTTTTTTTTGTACTTTCTTTATTGGGTACAATACATTGAAATTTGAAACGTAGCCCAAAGGAATGTGAAATTCTAATAGGTGAGTTAGACATGCATACTTTTTGTTATACAAGTTATAAGGTATACTTTAAGAAGATTGAAGGTATTTGATCTTGTTGAATCTACCCAATTATATAGAAGGATAGAAATTATGGTTGACTTAAAAAAGATAAAAAGTTTGAATTTAGCTATCGCGAAATTTTAGATCTATTTTTAAATTATAAAATCAAGCAAAAGTATTTATAAATTGGATAATTTTATCTGATATTATATTTTTTCTATTTTTTAACTTATTTTAATTTATTAAATAACTATTTTATCCTTTTGAATAAACAAATATTTTTCTCTTTCCTCTTTGGCGGGAGTCTCTCCTCATCAGCGAGAAACGACAGAGAGAGAAGAGAGAGAGATCGGAGAGAGGAAAGAGATTTTTTTATTCAAAAGAGCAAAATAGTAACTTAATAAATTTAAAAATAATTTTAAAAAATAAAAAAATAAGATTGTTGGATGAAACTGTCCAATTCAGAAAGTTTAGACCTACTTATATTTAATTTTATAATTTAGAAGTAAATCTAAAATTTCGCGATGATTCGAGAAAGAAAAATAAAAATAACCTAATTTTTTATTATCATCACAAATTTTTAAATTTCGTTCAACTAATCCGTACCATCCTAGTAGCACATTACGAATTCGAGAGATTATTTTCTAAAACTCGAACTCAAATCCTCTTCAAATAAGAAGAAACTATTTATGACTCCACCCAATCTCCATTGAGAGTTAGGAATATTGAAATTTAAATTTTAGTTAGTTGAAGAGTTGTTATCCATTCCACTCTCCTTTAAACACTAAAATAGTTAAATATAATAATTTTGAATATAAGTGGATCTAAATCACTTCGTAAAAGAATTGCATAAGCACCCCTAAAAAAAGTCACCTTCGAGAAACTTATTTGGCATCAACCATGTCATCTTGTTTAGTAGTAGAGTTGGAAAGGGGAAACGTGATAAATCATTTAACCACATATTGTGGAAGCTTATAATTTGTTGGAGAACATTATTTAATTGTCAAGTGATAATGAGAAAGATGTTAGAGTGTCATGGGAAAAAACTGCAAGGAAATTAAGTCTAATTTTTCCAACTTTGACAACTAACAACAGGTGAGCAACATAAATGAATTTCGATTTCACCCAAAACAGATGGTGTATAATACATACAGTTTCTTTTTTTCTTTTTACAGAAGTTTATGTAAGCATTTATGGAACTATCATTTTGACATTTTGTGAATTATTCATTTCGTGTAGAACGATGTATACGCACTTTTAATGGCTACTTTTTAGAAACTTAAATGCCTTCGCATAACTACATGCCATTAATTAATTATATCATGTGTTATATACATAGAAATATGTCATACCATAGAAATATGTCAAATACATGCATATTCACATCAAGATGCATATTCTCATGCCGACGTGGATTTTTTTGCCATTTCACTCCGTTTAGCTGATGCCGATGCTTTCATCTTTTTAAACGTAGTAACGTAACGTCTTCAAATACACACTCAGTCCACTATAAGAAAATTAATATTTTTTAGCTGAATTTCTGACAAAAATATAGAAAAAAATCGTCAGAAACCAAGTTTCTGACAAAATTTCCAACGGAATACGAACGTGAGAAAAAAAGCTCGTTGAAAAAGAGTTTCTTTATCCGACTCGTCAAAAATTCTGAGAGAATAAATCGCTAAAATTTTTTTACGGGTGTAAGACCCATCAAAAATTCGGGTTCTTAGCATAAGACCCGTCAAAATTTCTGAGGGGCATGAGCCCCTCATAAATCCTGACGGAATATTATTTCGTCAGAAATATTTAAAAAAATTAAAAATAATAATAATTTATAAAAAAGTTTTTATATTTATTAAAATAAACTATATATTTCGTTCCAAATATTTAATTTACATATCATTATCTTCATCGGTATCTTCAGGAGGAGCTTGCCTTTTCATCATCAGTTTCCACATTTCTTTTCTTTGCGCAAGTCGGACTTGTTCCATCTGCATTTCAAATCGATGTTGCATATGTTGTTCCATTCGTTCTTGCATATGTTGTTCCATTTGCTTAAATTGTTCATCAATAAGTCATTGTATCTCTTCACTTGAAGGGTCCGACACCGAGCGTGTTGATCCTAAGTCAACATAAGTGACAGATGAACATAAACCATAGACACGATTTTTATTCGTGCCGATATGTTCCCTCCAAAATTTTCTAGTTGATATTGGCGTGCCTTCCTCTTGTGTAACTTGAGTGATATGCTCCGTTTATTTCGCTTTAAATCATTCTTGAAATATAATTATAAATAAAAAATTAACTATAATTAAATATTGAATCAAATGTTGAAAGATATTAATATTTTACATATGTGTTCTTTGCAAAATTTGAAACCCAACACTTATCTTTTCTGTGATGAGTTCTAAAAAAAACTTCATCTTTTGTGTGTTTTTCACTGTGCTCCAATTTCTGAAAGAAATTTTATCAATAATTAAATTTGGAATAAATTTTTTTAATATAACATATTAAAGTACTTTAACATATCATTCTTTGAGCGGTGGTACCCCTAGAAATACAACCACCCGCATATAGACAAGCGTCTTGTTCAAATGCGTGATTAGACTTCGTTTTTTCACGTTTATTTTTGTAATCCTCAGTGGACCATTTAGAAAGTAAGTCGATCAATACATTCTCGCCAATCCAATTAGGCCTAATTTGTGCAGCACGTGCTTCAAATAACATTGAAGACAACTTTTTTGAACATTGAGTGTTAAATGATTTCCACATAACTTCATTGTTCTCGGCATCCCACCAAACATCAGCCTTCAAAAATTGATAAATTAGAACATAAATATTAACATTCAATTAAAGAAAATTATAAAACAAACATGAAATTCCCTAAAACACATTTGTCTGGTGGCAAAATATATTTCCTTTCAAAAAAGTCAAGATTGTTCATATCTCTATCGAATAATTTTACCCAAAGCAGGGGCAGCAGATTTTGAAGGAACAAACCTACACATTAAATAATTAAATTGACGTATAAATAAATTATATTAATGATGCTTTAACTTACTTATAATATCCATCGGATTGTAAATATACTTTATATTGTTGGTTCGATGTGCTGATATCTCGAACATAATCATTATCATTTGGAACTTTGTGTCGGTGCATCAGCAATATCGGATGATGATGCGCCGGATAATGACTCATCATCATTATGCGTTGATGGGCATTTTTCTAATATTCTAACGCCCCAGGAAGAATATTCTCGTCCCTATTCAAAATCATTATTAGAACGACCCGATGATCCACAAGATCTCTCTTTGCCCTTTCTCCTTGTGACGTCACATGGCGAAACATAAATTTTGAGATATTACGACAATATTTCTTTGACTTTTGACTTTGACCAAAATACTAGTCAACAATATATAGAAGCAATAACTTTAAAATAAAACTCAACAAAATAATTTAGCAAAATAAAAGATTCCTTTACAATGTTCCAACATTGAAAAGATAGAATAACTTAAACACTAATTAGACTCAGTAGACTGGACTCAAGCTAAACTCATCATGTGCAAGCCTTCATATCACGAACACCTGCGTCATCAGTGCCATCACCTATTCATTATTACCTCCCTTGCCAACAAGATCAAAAGTAGAACAAATAATATCCCATGAGTTGTGAAGCCCAATATGAAATAACAATAATAAATAGAATAAAGCATATATTAAAACAATATCCGAAAATAGATAATCTCAGCATTATCCTTTACTTTACTTTCTCCTTTTTCTTTACCTTTCCAGTAACTATAATTCAATCATGGACCCATCAGCCGCATCATCAAGATGCGCAGTAGTTACAGTACATAGTCAATCTATGTTCAATACTTTCTTTCATTAGCAAGAACATCAGTCGCATCAAGGTGCACAATTATTAGTATGTTCACGCCCACTTTATCCTTTCTTTCTCTATCTTATCTTATTATGACAATCAATATATGAACATTTACCAGGCGTGATGAGATTCCGATTGTCCCGCCGCAGGCACGACTAGCTAGGCTATGAATCAGTAGAAATCAGACAGGTCTAGTCTCACAGTCGAGGTAAACCCCGCAGTTAGGATAAAATTCTGTAGTCAGAAATAAATCCTGCATTCGAGATAAATCTTGCAGTAGGTGGGACCCTCCTCTTCAAGCGGATAATTTCAATCACAAACATAACCAAATTTTAAGGTTATATCATTAGTGGTGAAGATCATGATAACCTAGTAAAACAATCATCAGGATTAGCAAGCATTATAAAACAACAATAAACATGACCAACTTTCATCAGGCAGAACATGACCCGTGTCATACCATGTTACAGTCTGTGTCTGGGGTAAAGAACGGGGGAGTTATATTGAGTTTCAGGAAACGATTCGCATTGGAGATAACATGGTCCATTTTAGCAAGTGCGTCCATTTTCTAGTTGGAAACGTTCCGCATCCGATATGTTGCATATCAGCATCAATCGTCAAGGTCCGTGTTAGTAAAACTCGGACTGTGTAGGGTTAGGATTTCAACTATAGTCTGCTTCATGGAACACCGGTCATGTTGAGGGGTGACACAGTTCGTGTTCCGTCTCTGTGGTTGTATGCGAGACACGACCCACATCTGAGTAAGACACGGTCTGCATTGCCGACATCTCACATTGTCAGATGAGACGCGGCTGGTGCTGTGAACACCGTGGTGGTGTCATGCAGGGACATGGCCCATGACGTGGGGTCACGTGACCGGTGTCCAGGTGAGAAAATGGTTGGGCAGTCAGACACGGTCTGCGCTCGTATGAGACGTGGCCCGTGTCCGTTCATCCCTTCATCATCCGGTGACACACGACATGCGTCCATGCGACGCGGCCGGTGTCTGCGTGATGCCGGGCCATCTCAAGTAAGACACGGTTCATGTCCGATCATCGATGCCTTATATTAAATTTATATAAGCAATATTCTATAGTTGATCCTTTAACATTACACACCTTGATCTTTCCTTCATGGCTTTCCTCCCTCATGGTGCCTTCTTCTTCTTCCCAAGTAGGGCCTCCTCCTGTACTTCTTCATATGAGAGAGAGAGAGAGGGTAATTCAAGTGCCTTTAGTTTGAGAGAGAAAATAATGAGGTCCTCTCCTCTTGGCCTTCTTTTATAAGGATTTACAAGAAATAATTCTAGTCAAAGTTAACTTAATCCTTCCTATCTTACTTATGATTAAGAGTCCTTTAAAATTATTTTGGGTAGGATTAGAAATATTAAATGATTAAGATTATAACTAGACTTTGACTCCTTCTTATCCTTTTTCCTAATCTTAATCATACTCCACTTATCTTTTAATATATTTCCTTTAATTCTTTTATTACTGAATTTTATTTCATAAAATTCGGCGTTACACTTAATATTTCTTTCTTAAAAAAAAAAACAAATTGTTCCATCTTCTTCTAGGCCTAGTTGGTTAACTATATGGATAACAAGATTCCCATGGTTCATGGTTCAATTTGAACATATATAATAAATTATATGTCTCATTTCGAAGATGAATCATATTTACTTTTACTCTCTATTTTTTTAATATCAAATATAAGGTATAATTGTTTTATAATTCCTCTCATTATTACGTTCTGCTATATCCGAATGCTAAAAAATATTTTCTAACATATTTTATATGTCAAAAAATAATGAAGAATAGAAAAAGAAAGATCACAAGATTCACACAAAAGATATGCACAAAATTTATGTGATTCAGAGATGGATCTCCTATGTCCACAATCATCGTAGAGAATTTCACTATTTTGTGTAAAAAATACCATAATACATAATCACTCCTAAAAAATACATATATATGATGAAGCTAGGCCAACCGTCTACAGAATAAAAAAATTACATAGATAACAATAAAAAATTTGGATATGCGACACTAAGGATTGGGCAATGAGTCTCTATATACTATCTTCAACATTGTTGACACCTTGACAAGAAAATGCATCCTTTTATTAAATGTTATTTTATTTCAAAAAAAATCAATTTTCTTTCGGAAATAGTTTTAATAAAAACATTTTTTTTATATTAAACAAATTAAAGTAGTTTTGTTCATCATGTATTAGCTTGCCAATTCTCTGGGGTTTAATGTTTTTGTGAGCTCTACCATTTGTGAGAACTGAGATGGAGCTCACTATATACATTGTATAGTATCATTTTCCAAAGATTATATTGCATCCTTTGAAAAGGAGAAAGTAAACATGAAAGTTTGTTACATAAATATATTTTAGAAAGCCGTAGTGGTAGTAGATTGAAGAAGAGAATAAAATAATAAAGAGTAATAAATATACTAAGCACTACATATACATATCACTACAAGAAAATGACAAATTTCTGATGGACATTTGTGTCAGTATGATATTCCTCTCAATTTGTGTCGAAATTCGAGACCGGCAATATTTTCCATCACTATGACAAAAAAGAAAGTTCGTCACAATTTCAGACCGTCAAAAATTCTGATGGACAATTTTCGTCAGAATTTTTGTCACACATGAAGCCCGTCAGAATTTCTAACTGACGTAAAGTCCGTCAGAATTTTTCGGGCTTGTCCATTATGAAAATATTAAAGGAGGTGACACTGGCAGGATCAAGAATTTCATTGAATTATTATAGATAAATAATTAATTTTTAAACTTGGTCTTTCGTTAGCGAAGATAAATTGTTGTGTAAATGAATGTATGTTATTTTACAATGAAGATATTAATTTGAGAGAATGAAAAGTTTGTGGCGCTGAAAGGTACAAATCTTCAAATATTAGTGGTAGAAATAAAAATGAAATTCTAGTAAAAAAAAGATACATTATTTGCTTCTTATCCCAAGACTTAAATTATATTCTTCTATGGATATATTCCAGTAAAAGATTATGTTTGATGGACTTAAGAAATGCATATTTGTATGTATATTGTTTAAACTTCATATTGTTTCTTTCTGTAGATGTTTTAGCATTTCGTAAGGGGAAAGAAAAAGACAAGGAGAAAGTTATTGCATCATTTGATCGTCCTAATAACGATATTGAACAAGAAAAAGAAAATCCTTACCGAGACATTAGAATATCAGAAAGACATCCATCAGTTCATTTTGATGATGAGTTATTAGAAGGCGCGTCGTCACCTGATATTGTTGATGCACCAACATAACTACCAAATGATCATGATTTTGTTCGAGATATTAGCACATCGAGCCAACAATATAAAGCATATTTACAACCCGATGAACATTCTGCGTAACTTAAAAACTCATTAATATAAATTTATTTGTATGTCAATTTAATTTTTTAATATATAGGTTTGTGCCTTTGAAACCTGTCGCCGCTATTTTTACTTGGAAAGATGATAAATCTTGACTTTCTTGGAAAGAAATACCTATTGCCACAAGAGAAATGTGATTTAGCAAATTTCATATTTGTTTTATAATTCTATATAATTAAATAATGATATGTATATTCTAATTCATTAAATTTTAAAAGCTGATGTTTAGTGGGATGTCGAGAACAATGACCCTATGTGAAAAGTATTCAACACTCGATGTTCAAAAAGATTCTCTTCTCTTTTTATGTGATGCATGTGCATCACAAATTTTGGCCTAATTGGATTAGCTACAATGTATGGATCGAATTATTTTCTAAATGCTCCATTGAGGATTACAAAAGTAAATATGAAAAAGCGAAGGTTAGCTGCGCATGTAATTAGGGAGCTTGTGTACATGCTAGTGGTTGTATACCTAAAAGTATCACTGTCGAAAAAATGGTGTGTTAAAATATATTAATATACTATGTTCATTTTCTTGTTGATAAATTAATGTTTTGATATGTTATGTTCAAAAAATGTGTACATTAATATTTTATTTTGAATTAATTGTCGATAAAATTTTATTCAAGAATTGGAGCACGACGAAAAACTGACAAATAATGAAGGCTTTTTGAGAACCCATCATAGAGAAGATAAGAGTTGGATTTCATAATTTGCCAAGACAACATAGGTAAAATAATATTTATTTTTAGCTAATTTTATATTTAAAATTATATTTCAAGAAGGATTTAAAACTAAACAAGCGGAGCATATCACTCAAGTTATACAGGAGGGAGGCACACTAAAGTCAATTAGAGAATTTTGGAGGGAACATGTCGGCACAAACAAAAATCATTCGTATGATTTAGAATCATCTGTGACTTATGCTGACTTAGGATCAACACATAAATCTGTATTGGCTTATTCAAGTGAAGAGTTACAACGACGTGACAAATGATTTAAGCAAATGAAACAACAGATGCAAGAACAAATGGAACAACAAATGCAACAACAATTGAAAATGCAGTTAGAACAAGTTCGGTGGACGCAAAGAAGAGAAATGAAAGAAATGATAAAATAAATGATGAACATGAAAGCTAACTGAAATATACATTTATGACGAAATATTAATATATTTTATTTCTTATAAAAAATTTATAAATATTTTTTCATTTTTTTATAATTTTGGGATGAAATTCTAGTCCTTCGGAAATTCTAGTGGATTTTTTCCGTCGAAATTTCTGATGAATGAACAGAAATTATGACGGGCAAAGTCTGACAATGATGGGCTAATATTCGTTAGAATTTCTGATAGACATTAAGTCTGTCAGAAATTTTGACGGACAAGGTGCTCGTCAAAAGTTCTAATGGATTTGTTGTCCGTCATAAATTATGACAAAAATATCCATCATAATTTCTGACGAAATTTATATTCGCCGCGGTTTTTTTGCGACCAATGTTTTTCTAACGTACTAATTTCGTCAGAAATTTTGTTATAAAATCGTATTTGTGACTGATTGTTCATAATTTGTGATAAAAAAATTTACCGCAAATTCATCATTTACTTGTAGTGTATTGAACAATTTCCGCATCAAAGTCGAAAGAAACATATTACACATCCTAATATGGAACTAATCACCTCGTAAACCCTTTTATTAAGGTAAAGAATAATATGTTATACATTTAAGAATCATGATCTAGTAAAATGTAAGAGTTGAAGTTAGATATATTTATTTACAATTTCTTTTGAAATGTGTCTTCGTTCGTGGTATATAAATAAAGGATTTAATGAAGATGTATCTTATTTAGGTAGGGTACATCGTGTATCTTATTATTTGAATCGTTGGATTTAAATTGTATGGTTAAAAATAAATAACTCATACGCACGCATATATTACAATCATATATATATTGTGTTATTCATTTCAGTATGACGCGTATTTAGCGCATAAAAATTACTAAAAAATTAAGTAAAAAAATAAGATATATTGTGTTATTCATATATTGTGTTATTCATTTTATTAGATATTTTCAATGTAAATATTCAAAACTTAAAAGGATTCAAATTTTTTATTAGTTTAAACTTATTTTTCTTAAAATGTTAAGAATATAAATATGAAGATATTATTTTTTATTAACTTAATTTTAAAATTAAGATCATTAATAACACATCTAATTTAACTTAATACTAAAATATTAAAATTAGAGATGTTCTTATTAAAAAAAGAAGTCAACTTGCGCCATTTGCCCACGAGTGCGGGACACACCAGTCAACTTCCGGCTCCCCGCGCGTGCACATCCCCTCCACCAATCATTGGGTGGGCTGCCTGTTTGATTGATACCCCGTGATGAAATGAGAGGGAGAGAAATGGTTCTGAAACTTTGGATCGGGGACTCGCAGCACACGCTGCTCTACTTACAGTGGCCGCCTCCGCGTAGCACTCCGCCCCCAGTCCGCGGCCGTTAGGATAACTCCAAAGGTCATCTCTCAATGATGACCATAATGATCTGTAATTATCATAATGGTCCATCACAATAACCATAACGGTCCTGGTGTGTCCCACGTCCGTGATCAGAGTGTTCACGGCTGGTCACACTACAACACCCTGCAGCTAGCTGCAGAGAGGAAGCGGACACGTATCCGGATCTCTCCACGCCGTTTGGAAGGTCGGGGGTCCATAACTTCTCATGGTACCATATCACATAATACATGATACATCTCTCTCCTTGCAGATCGTTGGATTCTTTCTGGTCTCTGCATCGTAGTCGACGTTCGCGTGAATCCTGGATCTGTTTTAGATTCTGACACAAGTTTCCAGCTTCAGAAACTTTGCCAGATAATAATAGCTCGACGTCTGATATTGATAGAATACGATTGTTCTCATTTTGATGCATTCCTCGCTGGAGCAATATCTGAGATGAGGTCTGAAAGCTATGCAACATGCACAGAGGAATCTAACTTTGGCATGAGCTCCTGTTGACACCATTTGTGCAACAAAGATGGCTCATCCTCTCAGAAACATATTTGATTGATGTATTGGTTATTAATCAAATATGGCATTCCCCATAAGTACTGTAAAGTTGGTGCAGACAAGAATGTATGCTAATAGTTGTAAATTATATTAGTTGTTGTTCTTGTTTCAGTCTGCAACTTTGCAGGATGATTAATTAATTCTCTGAACAAAATGTTTGTTCTCCTGCTGGTGGAGGATTGTTCATTTGTTTGCCTTACAGCTGTCCAAATTGGTATAAGATATGTAGCCTTTTAGCTTCCCCATGAAAAGGAAGAAAAGTTCTCCATTCAAATTTAGACAAGATGTACTACAGAATCTCGCAGCTGATGGGGGAAGGGATTTCAGCACCAGTGGATCGCCAAAAAACATGAGCCACCAGCTCCCACGAACAGAAAGGATCTCATTCATAAGCTTTACTGCAACAGGAAATTTAGAAAGTTGTTCCCCATTTTGGTCAGTCTTTAAGATCAGGAACTCACACTCTGATACTCCAGAATTATATATATCTGATTCATTCCTTTTTCTGCATGGATCCATGAGCCTGCAACAGTGAACATACTCTGCTGCATCCCGAATCATGAACTGTTGATCGGTACATTGTTACAGTACCAGGAATCAAAAGTGTGGAAGCAAAACAAATTATCAGTGGGCAACTGGTGATGATGTTATGTGGAGCCAGAGATGACATCCTCAGAACATGAGGATGGAACACGACCTCTTTCTGTGCTCCCCCCACTAAGCCAAGGCCCAGGAGCAACCATTCATCCCCCTTGTTGGCAATGAGGACCTTTCTTATATATGCATTGTTTAATTGATAATGCATGTGGACAGTGCTGTGCAACATGATACGCTTTATAGTTTATAATTCCATGATGTAGAAGACTATATCATGTAACTTATAGGAACGGAACAAGTATAAACATGAATAAATCCACCAAAGACGCATGCTGGTTGGACAAAAGGTTTCATGAGAAATTTCTCTGTTGCTGTCATGGATGTCCACTTTATATACTCTGAAGAAGAATGAATAGTTTTACAACATTTTTATAGCAGTTCTTTCTTTACTTTTCATTTCCCTATTGGTTGATACTTTCAGAAAAAAAAAAGGGTTCAAAACATGTTCCACTGGTGACATCCATGCAGCCGTAATCACATTATTGTTTAAATATAGTGGCCACAATGATATTCTTCTTTTAGGATTAGGTTAAGATAACAAAGGATTATTGCAGAGCAATCTCTTGCTTGCTGATTCGTTAATTATGCGAGGTCACTAGTTGCCAATTCGCAATTGATCTGTTGCTTGTCTGATCATCCATGCTTCGGGTATTGAGTGGGTTTGCTTGGATGGCACTTGAAAAGCTGCATCATCTTCTGATCAGTGAAGCTTTTGTTTCAGGGTCATGATGCTCATTCTTGCTGACTCCGGAATAACTATGTTGTTTCGCCGTTAATGACACTTGTTTAAGTTCTTATGTGTGACCACAACAAGTACAATCTTCCTGGACCTCTTTCCACCAAAGCTTATCCGGGTGATTTGTTATGCATGAATCTGTAAACGAATTCAATATGTTTCTGATCAAGCATGTCATCATTCATGCCAAACATAAGTTGATCCAAATCTAATCAGCATACATAGTTTGAATTGGTTGACTTTGTTCTCGATCAGATTCATCTGTTATGCTTCTGACATGATCAGCATCCAGTATGCCAGAAATAAATCTTCTTTGATCTTAATCCAAGTGTTTCTTTTCTTCTTTTTGTATGCAACCAATATGCATAATCTGATCTTTCTTTTTCCAAGAACCTTATCGAGTGAATTTTTAGCTTTTTGCATGTTTCAGTGACAAGAAAAAAAAACTTACATTAAGAAAAATTCAGGAACAAGTGCATAGTGCATTCCATATGTACAGTTGACACAAAGTAAAACAAAATGAGTAATCTAACAAGGTTTACCAGTCACTAGTTTATGCACCCTGACATGATCTGCAAATCACTAACCACCACCTACTAAGCACCTATCAATGATTGAGCTGAAAACAAAACTAGTGGTGCTAAACTTTAATCAGTGTTTTGTGCAGCAGCTTTCCTTAATAATGAAGGCACCTTTCAGTGTGCTGATATGTAAAGGTATTTGTTTTAGTGGGATATCCTTCCCTTAGATACCTTGCTATTTTCTACAATATCTTCAATCCATCATCTGAATCCTGATGGCTGATGACGTATCAGAGTCACCAAATTTTGTGTACTTGTTGTGCTTCTGAGCAGGAAATGCTGATGCTTTGAAGGTACTCTTTTCCTTTACAGAATTACTAACAGAATTCTGCTCCACGAGAAATCTTGTAATGAGAGAAGAACTAATAATAAGCATGCTAATTTGCTAACAGAAGAAAACGAATTGAAACAACCACCAGCATGTGTCACTGCAGTAAGGTACAAGCATCCTTTTCAGAATTCCATAAATGGAGCAACTCTTATTTTCCAGTTCTAGCAAGCACAGATGCAGACAAAGGAGGACTCAACCTTCAAATGAATCCTCTTATTGACAGGTCCTCTTAGGACATCTGGTAGGTGTTTGAGTTTGACAGATGCTAAATGCCCATGTCTTGGATGTTTGGCCCTGATGGCTTCGCTTTCAAATCATTCTCAGCAATTTTTCCTGTTTGGATCAGGAGATGATGGATGAATGAATTATGTCCCCTGCAATGTTATTAACTTATTGTCCTGTGAAAGTTGCATGGCATGGTCTATTTGCAATGACAGCCAGTAGAATTCCAAAGCTGATGTATGAATCCATAAGAAAAAGAGAGATTGTTGTATAATTCTGACTATCATTTTCTAGGATGTATAGAGTGCCAAAGAAAGGTGTTAGTGTACATATATAAGAATGATGGCTGGCTTTTTAAGTCACATTTTTTTGTTTCTAAGTTTTTAATTTTTTCTATTTTCCTTTCTCCTACTTTAATTGTTCAAACAACTACAAATGTTGGAGATATAACTTATTAGAATATATTTTCAGTGTGAACATTAATATTCAAAACTTTTTTAGGTCATAATTAGTCCAATTTGAAGATGAAATATCTGAGATAAATTTTGTTCCAAAAAGTATGATGCTCTTAACTTTCCAAACAAATTATTAATGCATTAACATAAATCTCGATTAATTTTAAATTTAATTTTTGTTAGAATTATTGTTATGCCTTGAATTATTATAATATGTACTCAAAATTATTAAAAAAAATGATTCAAGTCCTCTCCTATCATCACAGGGTGAGGGTGCAAAGGGTGAAGTCCTCTTTATAAATAAGAGTTAGGATTTTATGATGTACTATCTTTTTTTTTAATAGTGAATTTTTTTTTGACGACCTTTTTTGTTCGTGGATGTTTTATCTCTTGTTCATATTGTGAGGGTTTTACCAATTTATGTGTCAATATTTTCTTCATTTTAATTCGTTGTTTTAATTTTTGATCGATCTCTCGCTCTTATTGCCAACAAGATTATTTTTCATTTGATTATTCTATTTCTTTTCATGTACATTAGTAACCTAAAAATTAAGAAAATGACCAAAGTTGATTGACACTACTATGCACTATGATGTTTACTTTAGAGGACTTAATTTTCTTCCAATATTTAGTCAAATTAGATGTCGACATTGACAAATTTTAAATCAAATGAGATGCTTAATCATCTATTTTTTTATGAGGCAGTGGATGTGTAACCCGGATTGTATCCCTACACAATTATATATAATCCATTATATTTTATCATATCATGTATCATAGTTAATAACCGAGCTACAATACATACTATATTATGTATGCATGTATACTATAATGCAAATATATAATATATATTCTCCTTTTTTTATGACATCCTGATTTTGTTCGTAGTTCAATCCAAGACCATATGGGTCAAGTTCGGATCTATCTATTTTTTAAAATATAAATATGATACCAGACTGTTCCTATATCGAACCCGATCTTGCTCAGCAGTGACTCCCTATTATTAAATTTGCGCATAACGTTGATTAAACGTTGGCATCATTTATATAGTGAGCTCAAAAATTAATTTTTAACTTATAATTATGTGTATTTTTAAAGTGGCACAGCTACTCGTGCTAAAACATTAGTTTTATACTTTTTTTCTATTTTACTACCCTTTGTACTTTGATAAAATTTATGAGGAACATCATTAGAGCACTGCAATATCGATTGATAATGCTTTGAATTTTAATTCAATGGTAAACTCATATGTACTTTGTGCATCGCAATCTTTTAAATAATTGAAACGGTGAAGCCGATCGTCTTATACGGTAGTTTTCACTGCCGTGCCAGTGAGTATGAGGGAGGGTCTAAGAGATCCAAAGGATCTCTTGCAGAGGGTTGAGGGGCGGAGCTCCGAAACTTAGACGGTTCTAGAATTTTTATTTTATATTAAAAACTTTTATTAAAGTCTAAAGAATTTGAATTATTTTATATTTTGTATTATCTATTATTTTTTCGTATAAAATAAGACTCCATCTCCGCCGTCCGAGAACCTTGTGTTTTCTTTGTGTGATTTTTCTCTAATACAACAATGTCAAATATTTCCCATTGCCTTCCCAATTCTGGTTGAACTCATAGGCCGGACACCTTCCGTCGTCCCCATTTGCATCATGCAGAAGAAGCTCCCACAATGGAAGGGTCGATGCAGACATGCCCATCACCTGATATGCCACACTATTCCAATGGGGAACAACGGTTGACATGCTGCGAATTCATGGCCACTACTTCCACCAAGTGGTTCATTGCGATCACGTATAGATGTGGACGCAACAGGAATGCGATTTCATGGTGGGATCAATAATACGGAGACCTGTTAGAGCATTGCTCTGCATCACATTACGGTCACCTTTCTCTTGTACCTGAACACATGAAAGTTGTCATTAACACACAAGTAACCTTTGAAGTACTCAGGAGGCCAAGCTTAATTAATCACATGAAGAAGCACTGCATTGGAGTGCTGTTCCTGCTACATATTTGATTCGGGAAACACAATGGATGGAGGAGAAGATTCAGATAAAAATAATGGATGAAACAGTGAGTTCTGTGCATAGCAGCTACAAAGCTGCCATGCTAAGTCTAATTTACTGGCTCTGTTCATTGAACCCGGGGAGTGCCAATAAGTCATAGGCATGAACTATAAGATGCTTTCCATGGAATACAAAGTGAGAATTTGGAATCTAAATTGTCACCATTTGATGCAAACAGTGGAAGCATAAGAATTGTCTGATAAAGTACACCTGAAACCTCAACATGTTTATTTGAGACACTGGCATTAACTATGACTGGATCAAAATTGACACTTCTATGTACAAATATTTTCAAGATGTCAATTACAGTATATTCACAGGTGTGTGATCAAGAATGATGATGAGCTCCAGCTACCAGAATCGGTCCTTGTTGACACTCAGATAACCAGACATCACTTTTCCTCCAGTGCTCCTCATGCCATCTATCAGATAACACCATGTTGAGCCCAAGGCTCCAATGAAAAAATCAGCTTCAGTAGCCATCAAGAAATTTACGAGCGGGTAATTTGTGCTGGTCTCCCTGCCGAGACTTGCTTCGTAGTCGGCCATCGTCACGTTTCCAACTTGTCGAGCAACGTTGGTGTAATAAACTTTCCAGTGAGGATATGACCTTGTCTGATCAATTACTTCCTGTGCACAGATACATACTTCATTGGTTCGCCTGGAAAGATCTACATACTGAAGTCATTCTTGGAGTTACATTGCAAAGAGTGGATACCTGCATCTCTGTGGAAAGCCACATGCTATTCAGGTTTCTGAAACGCTCACGGATGCGATTCGCCAGCTGCATGTAGCTCTCGAAGCCGACTACCTTCATTTCACAGGCCTTGTCCCCCATCCTGACATGCATGCTAAGCATTGGCCTTGGAATCCAGGGCTTGTGGTCAGACCACACAAAGTTTCCAAGATCTACTTCTGATCCTCCACTAGATACCTGAGCAGAAAATTTACTTTGGTATACTAAGAGTATCGACCAGTGAACTTGGCATTTTGATTGTAAACCAGAATTTCAATAGTTACTCAAAAATTCTAATTACTGATCATGATTTTGTCATAATCATATGTGTAGATACACCTAGTGAAGCAAAGGGACTACAAATCTCAGGACTTCGCCTGCACAAAGCTAGCTGAATTTTGTACTTTCTTGTTTATAATTCAATCCGGGCCTCAGGTCTATTGGCCCAAATATACTACTTTATATATAACATCACAATGCCGATGTTTTAAAGGGAAGAGAATAGATCGACAACAGAAGACAGAGGATTTGTATTGCATGAAACCACATAAAGGAGACTAAATTCTGACCTTTTGCCAGGTTAATGGTATATTACTGTCAACTACCATTTTTGCAGCTTCAACACCGAATGCCTCATGGCGGGCTACATTTAGCAGATGGCAGGTATACTCACTTTGGAAGCGCATCAAATATCGTATCGCCTATAGAATAAAAAAATTACAAGAGTTTTCACTGAAGACCAATCGAGAAAAAGGAATTTGATATGAAGATGAATTCAGGCACACTGTCTTAATTTTTACCAAAATTGATAGTTTCTAATTAGTAACATAATAAAGAGAAAATAATGTTATCTGAAGTGCTAACTGCTAAGAAAATGAACTCTAACTTCATAAGAAGCATTCACTAGGATATATCAATGGACATAATGCTATGTACTTATGATACCTGAGCTCTCCACCACCTCCTATCCATTTTTCGGTGACTCGTGAGAAGACTTCCATCTATTTCAGTTGTGGGTTGCAGCATAGCCCATGGCCTACCCCATGCTCTGTGAAAACATAGATCCAATGAAATCTGAATAAGTTCTGAACTAACATCAACATATCAAAGAATTAAGTTGCTTCAGTTATTCTTTTATGATCATCAGTAGAAACTATCGAATTGGCTGCAACAGAAATTAACATGCATGCTTGATTGAATGTATCAGTTCTACCTGGGTATTCGTCCAACCCAAATTTCCTTGGATGTATAGTTATCCTTTGAAGTTATAGTACCATTCCCCCTAGCTTCTATGTTCTTCATGAGATCAAAAGTGCGCTTCTGGCACTCCGAAGATGTTTCTGGTAAAAAGTAGCAAGACCAGTGGGACCGTGATGAACCTGTGAAGTTATGCATAAGTTAGTTCATGTCAGCATAAACTTGCATAGTCAAAATATTAGCCTTGCAGTGCATGAGATTCTCATATAAAGCAGTGATATCTCAATGATCAGATAACATTAATGTATAGTAATCACAATAACCTTCACAGCCACTGTGATCTGCCCTGTTGTAGTAATTTGTGACTAGAATTCGTTTCTCATTTACTGCAATAGCCAGCAGACCAGCAACTGCAGCTAGTTGGGCTCCAATGCCGTATCCCGGAAGCCTTTCCCAGTCGGCAACTAGAAAGCGCAGATCAGGATCATGACAGTTTTCTGGGTGCTGATGAATCCATAGGTCTCTCTGAACTTGCCTAGTAAGAGGATAGTTGTCTGCATCTGATCCTCTGACCTGAATACATCAGAGAATATGACATCTCTGTCATTTTAGTCACAAAGATGCATATTAATGTAACCTAAACAATTCACTTCTCATCAAATCTAAAATGAGAAAAAGTGCAGTGTTGAGTTAAACGGACTATAAGTAACAATTCTTAACTGGCTGCAATTATTGTATAACAATAACAGAGTTCAATGTCAGCAGACTCAGCACAAACTGGTCATGTATTGTCATTAAACAACTAAAATATTTGTCATTGTATCTTTTGGACATCATCTTAGATGATTCTCCTTCTAATGAGGAGCCTACAGAAAGGATGAGATTTGGAGTACTCATATTTTGTCATTAAACAACTAAAATATTTGCCTGAGCTTTTAAGTTCCAGCAAAATTTTGCAGTTACAAGAATGTTTGCAGACACAAATGTGTGACATTCTTGTGTGAATTCCTGTATCTGTGCAATAAAGTTCACATACCCAGGGAGGATAAGCACCTTGAAGCTTTGCTTCCTGAATGAATTGA
Source organism: Pontederia paniculata (assembly GCA_001647135.1). Taxonomy (NCBI): domain Eukaryota; kingdom Viridiplantae; phylum Streptophyta; class Magnoliopsida; order Commelinales; family Pontederiaceae; genus Pontederia; species Pontederia paniculata. The sequence goes on along the minus strand of LTAE01002971.1, from coordinate 3,002 downwards.
GTCTTCTTTGTATCATTCACTAATGATGGCTGGAGTAACTTTAGACCCAACAATCCCCTCCACAAAGACCAAGGAGGATGGTTTCCATCTTCACCTCTTGTATCATATTGTCTGTTCATTTGGGCATTCAGACTGCAGTCCTCAATATGTGGAGCATGAGGCACATTGAATCCATCAAGTCCACTAACTGAGGTCTCATTTTTGCTTTCTTCATTCAGCTTATCAGTCCACGCAATATACAACTTCAACACTCGTTCATCATCACTTAATTCTGCAATTTTTTTGACACTCCTCAAAGTTCCTGATTCTGATTGTCTATCACCTCCTGCAACAAGAAAAAAATGTTAAAGTCCTCATTGCAGTTAGTGTCAGATCATATGCATGCTTGCAGAATGATATCTTTGTTAGGAGGAAGAGCAGAGCTAAGAAGTTAATTCACAGGAAGATGCAGATTACCAGGATGTGAAATGGCTGAATTATACACCATGCCAAGTTCTCTACTCTTGAAGGGTGCAAGTGCAACCAGGAATAAGTATGTGATGCAGACACCACAGAAGAAGCCAAGCACCCATACTTTGCAGGAGGTGGAATTGCTCATCTGCATGGTCTTCTGAGAGATGACCCTCTCAAGACTCTTCTGAGATGTTGGCTCCATCTTTCCCACTTCTACCTCTTCCTAATTACCTGTCAAAAATTCATATCATGCACCCTTCCCTTCCATCCAAAGCATGCATCCTACCAGATCAAACGAGAACTCACCTAATTGCATGCAAATAGTATGTTTCACAACTCACAAGTGAACGATATCCATATTTTAGTAAAATTTGCTTCTTTCTCTCTCCTCTTAAATTCTAACTAACAACAGGCGAAAACTACCTCCCTGTATTTCAGCTGCAACACATGATGATATCTTCTTTTTCAGTCCTACCAGAAAGCATGATGACACAGACATCAGAAACAGGAAACGCCAACAAGAAATAATTACACTAACCTTAAAAACATTTGACATGCTGCAGGGACAAAAGCATGTACAGTGACACAGAAACAATCAAAACACACGTCTCAAATGAGATTGCACAGTATGCGACATATGCATGGCATGCAGTCCTTGCATGCTCAAAACTCGATTCCCATGCATTTTGACCAAACTGTGACAAAAAACACAGCAGGGTGCGAATCTTTTGAAGCATGGAACAGTACAAATGATACAGACCTGATGATATATGGATCCTCGTTTCTGCCGCTATGTGCAAAAACTCTCCTCCCAGAAGCTGTCCAGAAGCCCCACAACCTTGAGGATGTTGCAGAAACAAAAGAGTACAGCGATTCCTGACACCTGTGTGTCAGAATGGATTCACTTCTCTGGGACCCAGAAACTGTAGCAACCTTGGATCCATTCATGGTTGCATGTCAAGCTAACAGTTCAAACTTCAAAGCATCATGATATCTACTGCTGCTAGAGAAGGACAAAATGGCATGCAAATGTTCATATTATTATTAATTTATAATCATAGGAAAATAAAAATGGAGAAAGAGAGTTGATTAAAGTGGCGTAGTTGGAGTATATGTTGGATTGAAGTGCAAGAGAAGCAAAGCAGAAGATTATTAGAATCGTGAATTGTTACGAGTGCACAGGGACCAGGAAAAAAAGTTTTGCAGTTTGTTGTAATCTCGTTTATTTAGTTATTGTTCATGAGAAGAGAGGCATCTGAACTAGGTATCAAATACAATAAAAAATTGTACCGCCATACGTCAACCATGAGGTTGAGATGCAGGTTATTTTGAGTAAATAATTAGAATTATTGTAAGCTGTCATAATTTGATAATTATTAAGTTTAATTATATCTAATCAAATTTGATTTATATAATTGATTAGTGAAATTATGTTCATGTCGATAGAAGTTAGTAACTCCGAGTTTGATTCTTAAAATTGTCAAATTTGATCGGAATATTATCTATCTGCTTGAACACGAATAATGAATTAGATGGATGGTAGCAACTCTGAGTATGACGTGAATCGAAGATCAAAAATATTTAGTTATATCTATAGATAGAGAGAGGAGTAAAGTGCTAAGTCATAAAGTCAACCAATTTTGATTTACTATTTAGTATATTTATCATTGTTTGCACCTTATTTGACAATAATATATCATATTAATTAAATTTTGAAAACATGTTGAAATTATTGAATCTAGGATTTCGAAAGTGTTTTGATGATCACAAATTTGTAAGTGAACTTAGTTTGTACTGATGAACTTGTTGAGCTGATTTCTGTAATAGGATATGTCAAGTTCAGTAGCTGATCGGTCGACCAAAGCTGAAGGAATGGACGACCTGTGCACACGGAAGATATATCAGAGGAACGACGTGTGCAGTGGTCGTCCTAAGCATATGAAGCGGTCGACCAATATTAAAGGAAGAATACATGTGAAAAGGAGCAGAAGCATGAAGGAGAATATATGAAGAGGGATCAGGAGTTGACCGGTCGATAAGAGATGAATGAAGGACGACCGGAGTAAGAGGCTGAACTGAGGAGATCGTCCGATGATGAGAAATGGGCGACCCAAGACAACACCTTCCAAACCAAAGGTTGGAGAACGGGTGGTCCAAGAAGAAGTGGATGCCTAGAGAAAGCTTAGCCGAAGAAGGAGTCTTGGCTAAGCAAAGGAGTGGTCGTCTGAAGGGCTCAAGGTGGAGACAATGGACGACCAGTAGACTGCTAAGGCTGAGAGTGGATGTCCAGATGACTCAGGGTGGAGACATAGGACGACCAAAACAGAAGGCGGCGGATGAATGGTCGACCGCAGATTGAGTGTGGGTGACCGGATGACATAAGGTGAAGACAAAGGACGTTCAGGGTCTTAGTGAGAAGACAAGCGGACGCATAGGAGTTTGTCTGAGCTGTTGGAGGTTGTGGATCGGATGACTGCAGGATTGGCGGCAGACCGATGAAGTGTCAGAGGACATCCGGAGTCTGAGGAAGACAGAAGAGCGGTCGACCA
>LTAE01002970.1:16684-37042 GCA_001647135.1 Pontederia paniculata | reverse complement strand
AGTAATATAGTTGGTTAAAATTAATAAGTCAACAACTTTAAAAATAAGCAAGGGGGGACCTGCTTATTTTTTTTCAACTTATAAGTAATTATCTAACAACTTATAAGTAAATATTTTTAGTTACCAAACATGGAGATATTCTAAAAATTACTTATAAGTAGTTTTAACCTACTTATAAGCTTAGCCAAACAGGCCCTTAGACATTTCATTTTGAGTACGAGAGAGTCATCAAGTTGACCCGCTTTAAGGCCTATTTAATTGGAAGTAAAATGAGGACAGAGAAGAAATAAAAAAAGGTCAATTAATTAATCTCATTAAATTATATTTTTAACAGAGAAGAATGAAAAAGAAAATGTCTTTTTTATTTATATCTATTTTTTTAGAGGTTAATGGGGGTGCATAGCAATTTACTATGCACCCGACGCGGTGCATGATCTGAACTATTGATTTAGAAATCAATGGTCCAGATCTTATCCATTTTAAAATTTGGGTCATAAATTAAATATGATCTGGGCCATTGATTTTTAAACCAATGATCCAGATCATGCACCACACCGAGTGCATAGCAAATTGCTATGCACCCTCGTTTTTCTTTTTTTAAGAGCTTGGTTTTAACCTCAAATTAGAGAGTAAGAGAGAAAAAAATATTTAAAATATATTTTTAATTTTAACTATATATAATTAAATATATAAACACATATATTAGAATATATTCGTTCAATAAAAATTGTAAATTTTTTCTTCCTTTTAATTATATCATCCAAACAAAATTAATCTTTTTCACATTTCTTCTCTTTCATTTTTTTTCTAATTTTTTTCCTTTATTATCTTTCTTTTTTTAACGATGCTTGAACCAAATAATCCCTTAATTATTTCGGAATGAAATTGTGCTCGTGGATGTAATGATAAACGTTTGCCTCTGTGAGACCGAGAAAGAGGGACGATTGATCTCAAATTATGAAATTATAATTTTTTTATCTTTAAATTTATACTAGCTCTTGTTACTTTTGGAATTCAATCAAACTTTACATCAAATTATTTTTTTATTATGAAATGACATCTTTACCCTCTTAACTTCTTATATTATAATATCTTTTACTATATATATAATATAATTATAATTATAATTATTAAGTGGAGGTAAGCTCCTCCCTTGGTGTCACCTTCGACTAACGCCCTCTTCAACAATGAGAAGGTTAGGAAGGGGCATCGGTCGGTGATGGCGCCTAATTAAGGGGAAACGTCTCCTCCATTGTTACTACTATTTTTTTATTTTTTTGTTAAAATATATTATAATATAATAATTTAGGAGGGGTAAAAATTGCACTACAAAATAATTATATATTAGCTATGCAATGTAGCTATTCAAAGGGCAGCTCACTGATTGATGTGCATTTAGGTGAATATAAAATAGATGCCATCATATAGATGAAAGTAGGTGTGCTTGGTCTTGAATTGTGTCTAAGGTATGATATAGAGATCATATGATGTAATCGGCACAATTTGTGTGAACTTAGATATCAAGGAAGTGTGGTGCAATGCACGTATATGTTTTAAATAAACTCATACATATAATATAAAATCGCAAGCACACAATTATCGATTAGAATATTTAAGATTTTGAATCCATATGAATGATTTATTGTCAAGAAATTTTACTTTAATTAGCTAAATAGTACTGGAAATAAGGGATTTTTGTCGAACTAGAGACTAAATATAAATAAATAAGATCAACGTGAAACTCATATCATTGGGTTCACTGCAAGAACAATTTGTCATCATCGAACTGATTCAAAATAGAAAAGACAAGTATGAGAGTTGAGATTTGGATATTGTCAACTAGCTAATGTTGCTATTACTTTTGTTATATAGCCATCGATCGATCTTTGTACCCAGTCTTTTAAAATAATTTTGTGTTTGACTCTTTCGGATCGTCACATCTGCTTCAATGGACCATTTTTCCAGGTTGTGATGGCTGAACAAGAAAAGAGAATAACATTTTATAATGCAAAAAAAAGTGGGAAATAATTATGAACATTTTATTTTAAAGAAGTTCTAAATGTGGTCATGTTGTTACAATATATTTTGTAATGCTAATTGTTGTAATGGGTCAAGTGAAGCCAATGCAGGGTAGTTATAGCTTTAATTCATTTTAATGTATCAGTCTCGTACGTTGCACTGTAGAAACGTATCGGTATTCCAATACCGATATAAGTTTAAATGTAACCATATAAATAGATGGAGAGATGTTTTTTTCTTTAGTTTTTTTATTATTCTGTATGTTGTACTCCTCAAGTTAGAAATAAAAGTTTTTTCCCTCCTCCAAAAGAATTGGTGATCATGGCATTCTTGCTCCAAAGTTCTCGACTCCTAAAAGTTGACATGGTATCAGAGCTGAGGAGGAAGTAGTGCGAAGACCTGTGGATCAGATTGATTGCTTGAGCTGCTGGTGAGATCACTCCTCGTGATCTCCTGAGTCGTTTGTTCATCTTGTTCTTCAGATTTGGATTTCTTGCGGATTTCTTAGTTCATCATATTCTCTTCAGATCTGAATATGATTTCTTCGGTTTAGGTTGTTAAAAAAATTTGAGATCTACTTTTTGTGTTTGGAAAAGTGAGTGACCGAGTAGCTTCCGCTAATCCTTCTGGTGGATCTGAATCTTCTTTACAACAAGTAGTCATAGATCACACCCATGTCTTATATCTACATCCATCAGATGCGCCTGGGGCAATTCTGATTCCTTATCAGCTAAGTGGTTCTGATAACCACTCTGTGTGGAGTCGATCTATGTATAATTCTCTTTTGGCCAAAAACCAAGGAAGCCTTTGTGAATGGAACCTGTTTGATAGACAGCTTTGATGGAGCTCTTCATCATCGGTGGAAACGTTGCAACACTCTTGTTCTTTCTTGGTTGACAAGTTCCATTTCAAAAGAATTAGTAAGTAGTGTGGTTTTTGCAACAGATGCATACTCTGTGTGGAAGAATCTGCGTGAAAGATTTGAGAAAGTTAACGGTTCAAGAATTTATCATTTGCATAAAAGTATAGCTACACTCAGTCAGGGAGGTTTATCTGTTACATATTACTACTCAAAATTAAAAGTTCTGTGGGAAGAATTAGCCTCAATGGTACGTGCACCAACAAATCAGTCAGAAAATTACATGGAATATTTGAGACAGCAACAACTTTTCCAGTTCTTGATGGGGCTGAATGACTCTTTTAGTCAGGACAGATCACATATTCTTATGATGATCCCACTTCCAACAGTTAATAAAGCTTACTCAATGTTAATACAAGATGAGCATCAGAAGTTTACAATAACTTTAGTGGACAAGATCAGATAGCTTTCTATGGTGCAAGTAACAAACAAAGTGGTAATGGAAAAACAAAAAGAGACTAAAACATCATATGTGATTACTGCCACAAACCAGGGCATAAGAGGGCTCAATGCTATAGGATCATAGGCTTTCCTCCCAACTTTAAGTTTAACTAGCCTAAGTTTGTTGCTAATGCAAATGAAATGACTCCTAAGTTGGCTCAGACCTTATCTGTTAAAAATGTTCAAGCTGTTGCTAAAGATGTTCAAGTTGGACAATCATCGCAACAAAATTTTAGCTTAACTGCAGAACAATATCAACAAGTAGTGCAGCTTCTTAGCAGACGGACAATTTCCAATTCAGATAATTTTTTTGGGGTAGCAGGTACAAGTTTTTCCAGTGCCTTTACTTATTCCAGTCAATGGATAATTGACACTGGTGCCACAAACCACAAGACATCACAACTGAATTGTCTTGTTGATGTCAAAAAAATTTCAGCTAAAAATTATGTCAAATTGCCAAATGGACAGAATTCTCCTGTTACACACTATGGAACATTTGTTATTGGGCAGGGTCAAGCACCAAGAGATGTACTATATGTTCCAGAGTTCAAGTTTAATCTGATGTCAGTTTCTAAAGCTTCAAGAGACTTGAACTCGTCAGTGATTTTTTACCCAAATTTTTGTGTGTTTCAGGATCCGTCAAATGGCATGGTGAACCAGATTGGTAAATAGGCAAATGGGCTATACTATCTTCTGCTACCTGAAAAGTTTTTTTACAACAATCAAGTTGTAGCAGCAGTCAAGTTATCAGATGATGCAACACTATGGCACAAGAGACTGAGACATCTCCCTTTAGATAAATTTCAGTTTGTAAAAGGATTAAATAAAGTGGATAAGTCCGAATTTGACACCTGTAAAGTTTGTCCTTTGGCCAAACAAACTAGAATTTAATTTACTCCTAGCATTTCTAATGTGGAAACACCTTTTTGTATCATTCATGTTGATACTTAGGGTCCTTATAGGATTACCACACATGATGGAAACAAGTATTTCTTAACATTTGTGGATGATTTTTCTAGAATGGCTTGGATTTACTTACTAAAACAGAGATCTGACATTCCTAACTGTATACAAAGATTTGTTGCTATGATAGAAACTCAGTTCAATACAAAGATAAAAATATTCTGATCAGACAATGGCACAAAATTTTTCAATCATAATTGTGAAGTTTTTTTTTTTTTTGCTCACAGAGGGATAATTTACCAAAGCTCTTGTATATATACTCCACAACAAAATGGATTAATAGAAAGAAAACATAGACAAATTCTTGAGGTTGCTAGATCTCTCATGTTTCAAGCTTCTGTTCCTTTAAAGTACTAGGGTGAATGTGTCGAACTGTTGTTCACCTTATCAATCAAATGCCTTTATCTGTGTTGGATAATTCCTCTCCTTTTGAAAAATTATATAACTAGACACCTGCTTTGGAATATCTTAGAGTTTTTTTATGCCTTTGTTTTGCTACAATTCTTCAAATTTCAAATAAGTTTCAGCAAAGAGCACCTCCAGGTGTTTTTATGGGTTATTCGCTTACTCAAAGAATATACAAGGTTCTGGATACTACAAATAATAGATTCTTTGTTACCAGAGATTTAAAATGTTTCGAGCATGAGTTTCCTTTTGCTAAAGAAAATGTTTCTCATATCAACCAACCCCCTCAATTATCAGATACATTTCCCTTTACAGATCCTTTTCCGCCGCAATTCGTCCGTGTTGTATTTGATACAAATATTTCAGGTTCTGATCATGATAATTCCTAGAGTGCATCCCCAATCCCTACTGATCACCTTAATACAGGCCCTTCTTCACCCACTTTGGTTGAGAAAAAAATTAGTTAAGGTTATTACTAGACCGCAACGTATCAAAAAAGCTCCTCGATGGCTAAATGATTATATGACTTCTATTTCTAAAGGGGATACAACTAAGGCTATTACTCCTTATCCAATTGGGAATTTTGCTTCTTATACTGCTTTATCTACAAGTTATCATTCCTTCTTATTGGCTCTTTCTGCTATGAATGAACCCACTACTTATTCTCAGGCCAAAGATGATCCTCTATGGGTCAGTGCCATGGAGGATGAGTTAAGTGCACTAGATGCAAATGGGGCTTGGGACATAGTTTATTTACCACCTGGGCAGATCCCTGTTGGTTGCAAGTGAGTTTATAAGGTCAAGATGACTGCTACTGGACAGGTTGAACGATACAAGGCTCGTTTGGTTGCCAAGGGATACAATCAACGAGAAGGTTTTGATTATCAAGAGACTTTTTCTCTTGTCGCCAAAGTAGTCACTATAAGAGCATTACTAATTGCTGGAGCATAAAATCAATGGCCTCTTTTTCATCTTGATGTTAGTAATGCCTTCTTGAATGATGACTTAGTTGAGGAAGTATATATGGATATTCCTCCGGGATTGCGCACTCACGAGGAGACCTTGAACGAGAAAGTATGTCGATTGCGCAAGTCCCTGTATGGACTAAAATAATCGTCAAGACAATGGAATATAAAGTTTACAGAGATTCTAGTGGCAGCAGGTTATCAACAGAGTCACTTAGACTATACTCTATTCACTAAGAGTCATGGAGAAGGTTTTGTTGCTATCTTAGTTTATATGGATGACATACTTCTAACAGGGAATAGTGACTCATTATTACAAGAAGCTAAGCTAGTTCTCAGCAAGAGGCTAAAGATCAAAGACCTTGGCTACATGAAATACTTCTTGGGTGTTGAAATCCTAAGTTCTAAGAAGGGTATTCTTATGACTCAGAGGAAGTATGCTGTAGAACTTATAGCAGATTCTGGGATAGGGGGAGCTAAGATAGCATTAACTCCAATTAAGTAGAACCTAAAACTAACCTCTTTTGATTGTGATATTGCTATTGGGTCTACAAGCTCAAACAATTTACTTGATGATCCTGAAGAGTATCAGAGGATAGTTGGAAGACTGATATACTTAACGCAGAGCAAACCAGATATAACATTTGTTGTCCAACATCTTAGTAAATTTATGCACAAGCCCAAATCCTCACACATTAAAGCAGCCATAAGAGTAGTCAAGTATATAAAAGGGTCACCAGACAAAGGGATTTTTTTCCTGCAAAAATGACCACATCTTTAACAGTTTACCGTGACTCCGACTGGGCATCCTGCATACAAACTAGAAGATCAATTTCAGCTTACTGTCTCAAGTTGGGGGAGTCTTTAGTTTCCTGGAAATAAAAAAAAAGGACACAATAGCAAGGTCTTCAGCTGAAGCAGAGTATAGAAGCATGGCATCTGCAGTTGCTAAGGTAATTTGGATTGAACGATTGTTCAAAGAACTTAGAATTGAAGTGCAGAAACCAATTCAGCTTTATTGTGACAGCAAGGCAGCTATCTAGATAGCAAGTAATCCAGTGTTTCACGAGAGAACAAAGTTCATTGAGGTGGATTGTCGTTTTGTGCGAGATAGAGTTTCGAAAAAGTGGGTGAAATTGAACTATACACCCACAGGAGAACAAATAGTAGACATTTTGACGAAGGGATTAAGTCGGCAACAACATGACTATCTAGCATCCAAGTTGGGTTTGCTAGATGTCTATCAACCTCAACTTGAGGGGGAGTGTTATAATGGGTCAAGTGAAGCCAATGCAAGGGTAGTTATAGCTTTAATTCATTTCAATATATCAGTCTGATACGTTGCACTATAGAAACGTATCAGACACTGTAGCGGCGTTCCAATCCCGATATAAGTTTAAATGTAATCATATACATAGATGGAGAGAGGTTTTTTTCTTTAGTTTTTTTATCATTATATAGGTTGTACTCCTCAAGTTAGAAATAAAAGTTTTTTCCCTCCTCCAAAAGAATTGGTGATCATGGAGTTCTTGTTCCAAAGTTCTCGACTCCTAAAAGTTGACACTAATACACGACATAAATGGTTAGATCTTATCTACTAATCCAATAATTTATTTGATCATGTAGGTCCGTTTAAAATAAGTTTGCAATAAATAGAATTTGCTTTTCATTCAAAAAATTGTTCGCTTTGGGCCTATGTCCTGCACGAATTTAAAACGCGTCTTCGATAGTATCAACTCTTTCTCTTAGGCCCGCACGAATTTAAAATGTGCATTCGATAGTATCAGAGTGACACAATAGTCCTTTCTATTTACCCCTTAAATATTGTCCGTTTTGAATTTTCTTCTTACCCCTTAGATATTGTCCTCTTTAGATTTTAGAGGTGACACTTACGGAGTCCCTTTGCTCCACATGGTACTTAGTCCCTCACGATTTTCTTTCAACGCCCATGATCACCTCCGTATTTTATCCATGTGGGACTAACTTTCATTCTCGAAGTTTTATAGCTTAACCATTTAGAGTGGGATCATGAAAGCTGAATAAGTGGATAATTTCAACTCCATAGTAGCTTCACCTTCTTATATCTAATACCTTATCGAAAAAGAAAGTTTTTATATGTACTAAACTAAACGCCATATTCAGAGACTTCTCGGCTTTAATATATATTATTGCTGTTTTTTTATGAATTTTCCGTTTATTATCTTTAACTATATATTCTCACTCATTTTTTGAAGCAATATTGAAATTTCCAGTATGAGCCACATTAAAATTAAAAACATTGGCAGTAAAGTGATGCGTGAAATTCATATCATTTAATTAATAGATAGATAACATTATTGTGACTTATGTGATGTGAAAAGTAACTTTTATTGTTGTATATAAGTTTTTCTATAATATTATTTTGATGGCACGAACCGTTTTAGCAGTATACCAAACACCGATTAACTGAGCAGGAAGATACGTTCAAAGTATGTATTATATTTAAGTGCCTAAGCCTCTTACCACTTTCTCTTAGTTGTAAAGCTTAAGTATGCCAAAAACATTGCTTAATTATGTATTTCATAAATCTTATTCTTACAATTACAATCACAATAATGGTTCCGTTTTTTTTTGCTTCGATATACAAATTTTCAGGAGAAGTGAAAGGTACATCAAATCCCACTTTTTTTATTCATCCATTGAAATAGTTGAATAATCAATGAGCTTGATCTCTTACATTAACAATTGTTCCACCATTTATAACGACTCAAATTTTCGAGAACTTTGGGGGTAGGTGGATGTATTCGGGCCCGGGGGTAGTTGCCGGGGGTGGGTAGGTGTGGCGGTGGGGGGTGATGTAGTTCACGTATACTATGAGCAAAACAGTCGATACATCTGTAAATCTCATCACATACATGTGCTCACTTGTCAGTTGATATCACGTGCATGTTCAAGCAAGATAACTAAGGTAGCGTTTGAGTAGAAAAAATGAGATTTTTCGAGTTTTATTGAATAAATTAGTTTTAATTATGTTTGGATGAATTAATGATGTTAAATTTTAAGAATATATAAATAAATCGAATGATAATCCAAAAAAATAAAATTATTTTTAGATAAATATATTAATTATAAATAAAAATAAAAAATAATATTAGCTTGAGACATAAAAAAATATTTTCGATAAATCTTAATAAATAATATAATATATATTTTTTAGAATTATATTATTAACTTCGTATAAAATTAAAATATAACATTTAAAATAAGAGTTAATAATTTAAATTAGAAGATATTGAGTTAATAATTTAAAATGAATGTTAATCATCTTAATAAACGTTAATATTTTTAATATATATTAATAATTTTATACATTAATAATAAACTAACAAAATTAAAAGTTGTTAATTTTAAAAGTTAATAACATATATATCATTAACTTACAATTTTATACTTAATAAATGTACCGTAATAAATTAAAAATAAAAGTATATATATGTTAATATACATTTAATATGATTAAATTTTAAATTAAAATCAATAACATTTAAAAAAAGAAGGATAATATATAAAATATTTTGTTAAAGTTCGGATACAAATAATTTTAGATTATAATATTAATTAATATAAAATTAAATTTTAACATTTTAAGATTAAATGTTAATGATTTATAAAAATGTAAAATTAAAATAAATTAAAAAGGAATAGAAAAAAAAGTAAAAGGAGCAAGAATAAAAAGAAAAAAATAAAGTTAAGAAAAAATGATTATATTAATAAAAACATAAAAAAAAATAAAAGAAGGTCGACTTGGTGGAACCACCAAGTTCCTATCGCAAGTAGGAATCTGAATCTGAATATAGATCATGTGACCTCAAGTTCCGATGGACAGATTTCACCTCGAATTCTGCAATGTAATTCGTGTTTGACAAAACTTGAGCCAGACTCAAATTCTGGTGATCAAGTTTCACTTTGGATTCTGTCAAAAAATTCAAATAGAGCCTAAGAAGAAACTGAAGATTAAGGAATGAAAAAAAAGGCAAACAGCAGTGCATTCAACATTTATGTCGAGTATAGTGGATCATGCGACAAGATGAAATGTGACGTCATAAAATGAGTTGATTATAATCGATTAATGAATCCTATAATCCAAAATAATCTACCAGAGGAGAAACTCTGCCGATCGGATATTGAGTTTTAACATAATTTGATCATTTTTTAAAAGAAGAAAAATGACTTGATTATCTATTGATGTAATATTTTGATATGTATTGATATGAAAAATTAGGAGGCCGATTCGTCCTACCAAAATACATCAATAAAATGAGATGTACTATAGTTTGCTAAAAAAATTACTTTTGATTTGTCTCAGGGAACATATGCTGAGCTTTAAAATTATCAAAATATTCTAGATATCCTTCATGATATTAGATAATTTTCAAGGGTAGCCTGCTGTTGTCCTAAGAATGTCAATGAGGTTTAATTTATAAGTTTTAACATAATTTGATCATAACCACTAAAGTAATCTAGTGATTAACCAAAACTATCATTTAATTTATTTATTTTTTGTTATCTGAAACTCGTAATGTTGTACTTGATCCAATATTGGTCATACAACACAAACGACCTTTTCCCAATTTGTAAAAAGGAGAGAATGAATAAAAAAAGATAGATATTTGAAAAATAATCTTAATCTATTATTGTTTTAATTACCCGACTTTTGACCCTCATTTGTGAACACATTTAAATTACATCAAATAAGTCACCATAACTATATTGGACATTGCAATGATATTTTAATTTTAGATCAAATTTATGCTATTAAACAATGCAACCACACAGGAAAGGATATGTTCCACAGAATATGCGGAAAACTGGGTCAGAACATTTGATTCCCAGTCGCTGCAAAATAGCATTTTATCTTTGATAAACAGTCCTCAGAAGCCTAAGATTGAAGTATGAGAAAATCCTACACTTATTAGAGTTTGTAGATTGAAATTGAAAATAGAGAACAATCATTCTAAGACTTCAGAGTGATTGAAGTAGTTCCTCCCCGAAATTCTCACTGCGGCGCAACACCCGCCAATGAGGATTTAAAGTGACTTAGCTACTTCAATCACATTTTCTAATGTTATACCAAACTCCTTGTATAATTTCCCAGCAGGAGCACTTGCGCCAAAACTGTCGATCCCTATGGCCTTTCCCTTGCTACCAATATACTTCTCCCACCCAAATGTTGATCCTGCCTCAATACTGATTCTAGAGGTGACAGCACTTGGTAAAACACTCTCCTTGTATTCATCTGACTGTTCATCAAACAATTCCCAGCAAACAAGAGACACAACCCGCACCTTTCTCCCCTTCTTTCTCAGCTCATCTGCAGCCTTGACAGCTATTTCCAGTTCAGAACCAGTTCCAATGAGAATGAGATCTGGCATGTTTCCTGTAGAGTTGTCCGAAACTATATATCCACCTTTTGTGACTCCTTCAGTTGAAGTTCCGGCAAATTGAGGAAGCTTTTGACGAGATAAAGCAAGGACGGATGGCCTTTTCCTGTTAAGCACTGCAACTCTATAGGCACCGGCAGTCTCGGTGCCATCTGCTGGACGGAGCATCAGGATGTTTGGCATGACTCGGAAACTTATCAAATGTTCAACTGGCTGGTGCGTCGGCCCATCTTCACCAAGACCAATTGAATCATGCGTCATCACATATATAACTCCTGCCTGAGATAGGGCTGAGATTCTCATGGCAGCTCTCATGTAGTCAGTGAAGACGAAGAAAGTCGCACAATATGGGATAAGACCCGGACTATGTAAAGCGATGCCATTGCAAATTGCACCCATACCGTGCTCCCTGACTCCAAAGCGAACATTCCTTTCTTCAGGTGTATCTTTTTGAAAGTTACCGAATGTTTTTAGCAATGTCATATTCGAGGATGCCAGATCAGCACTTCCACCAAGAAGTCCAGGAAGGACTTTAACAAGGCTATTTAGACACTGCTGAGACAAGTTCCTCGTAGCATCGGCAGGACTTTCATCTGTGTATGCCTGTAAAAACATGGGAAAATACTAAGAAAGGATGGAATTTCTTTTGCTAATGTGATAAACAAATAAGACGACCAGGGTATTCTTACAGGAAGAGCCTTAAACCAATCGCCAGGTAATTCTCCTACTATGATGCTTTTCAACACAGATGCTTCCTCCTTGTACTTCTTTTCATACTCAGAGAACTTTGTATTCCATTCAGCTTCAAGAGAAGCCCCTTCAGGGACATGCCGACTCCAGTGACTGGGAACAAAAGTCAAGTTCACTCATCGAATGAAAAGGCTAAGCTTGACCAAAGATTATTTTTTACATACCTCTTCACCTCATTAGGAACATGGAAAGGCTCATAAGGCCATCCAAGATTCTGCCTGGTTGCATCAACTTCTTTGGAACCAAGGGCACTACCGTGGACACTATATGAGTTTGACTTATTTGGTGAGCCATATCCAATAGTAGTAGTCACCTGCAGGAAAATACCCCTTCAACAACTATGCCAAGTATTGATAAACCTAACTTGTAGACTGTTTAGGTATCAGAAATAACCTTGATAAGTGTTGGTTTGTCTTTCACTAACTTCGCTTCCTTGATTGCGGCACGAATCTCATCGTAGCCTGTGTTACCATTCTTCACCCAGATAGTGTGCCATCCTAGAGCCTCAAAACGGGCACTAACATCTTCTGTAAATGCAATATCTGTGCTTCCATCAATGGATATATGGTTGTCATCGTAGAAAGCGATCAGCTTTCCTAAGCCCCAATGCCCAGCAAGAGAGCAAGCTTCATGTGCAACACCTTCCATCTGGCAACCATCACCAAGTATTGCATACCTAATTCAATGCAAGATCAAATATAATCAGATGATTGCGTTAATATTTTGCAGGAAGAAGGCATCGAGAATGTTCCTACGTGTAATGATCAACAATTTCCATATCAGGTTTATTAAAGCGAGCAGCTAGGTGCTTTTCAGCCATCGCAAGACCAACAGCATTTGCAATGCCCTGACCCAGAGGACCTGAAGAAGATAGAAATCTCCAATATTGTGAAAATGAAAAAGAAGAAAGAAAGAAAGGAAGAGAAAACATGCAGAATGATATAAAAAATATTTTATAGAAATCACAATATGGTTACATAGGGACTTGTTAGCATGCCAATTTTAAATTGAAAAGCCATTCTATTTATTTCTTCAACTAGCAAACCTGTAGTGACTTCAATTCCTGGCGTCTCGAAATTCTCAGGATGTCCAGGTGTTCTGCTTCCCCATTGACGAAAAGCCTTCAAATCCTCTTCCTAGAAGATGAAATTTGAAAAAGAAAATTAGAATGAGAGCAATAGACATCAGAAAGCATAGAGTGATGCCAAAATATGTTACTATACTTCTGACAGAAATCTGCAGTCTAATAATCTATATAAGCAATCTGTAGGACTTCTCACTGCATGATCTCCACATAACAATGAGAATGGTTTCACGATGAGCATAAACATTCATATCAAGTTGCTTACTTGTTGCTCTTCTGTGTATCATGAATTTGTGTATTGGATAGTAACATGCTACAAGATAAAAGCACAAGTTCAGATCAGGAGTCTGCCGCAATTTTCAATGAACTGTTATTGTTATCAATCATGTTTGAATGATAAGCAAATCCTCAATTGTATCGTGCTTCTTAAATTCATATTTGTCATAACCTTCAGGTCAACTTAGTATTAGTGAGATAACCAAAAGATCAGACAAAAAAATCACCAAAAGCTTCTGATCTTTACAGGCAGATACCAAATTATGTACCAGAACATTATATCAGGAAAAGTCAAGTAGAGAAACGAATAAAAAAAATCACTTTCTTAAAGAAAAGGACCAGGAGAAAAAAAGATCGACATCCACATCAAGTTGCCACCTTTTAAACTTTGCCCACCAGTATATGCCGAGATCACTAGGAGATTGATATAAAGGTTATACCTTGACGCTGTCGTAGCCGGCCAGGTGCAGCAGGGCGTAGTGCAGCATGCATCCGTGACCAGCGGAGAGCACGAAGCGATCGCGGTTGAACCAGTAAGGGTTCTTAGGGTTGTACCGCATAACCTCATCAAAGAGGATGTGTCCCATGGGGGCGCATCCCATAGGGAGGCCCGGGTGGCCGGAGTTGGCCTTCTCCACGGCGTCCACGGCCAGGAAGCGGATCGTATTCACCGACTTCTCCACCAGAGACGAAGACCTCTCCTCCGTCTTGTTCAGCGTCTCCACACTCGCGGACGCGCGGGGGCTGATCCGCGCCCGGGAACACGACTGGGACGCCAACCAGGGGACGCGGCCGACAACGAGAGAGCTCAGACCTCGGCGGTGGGGGTTCAAGGAGATCTGGCAGCGGTTAGGAGCGGCATCGGGAGATCGCCGGACGGAGATCACGCCGCTGGCGAGGGCGGCCGCGGTGGTGGCGGTGGACATGGCGGCCATTGTTTTTGTCGTCCTTGACCCGTTTGTTGGGCTCCTCTTGCTCGCTTTAAAGTAATCACGAGAGGAACGCTTTATAACATAAGATTAACGAAGGAGATGGAGACGATGAAATGTGGACCGTTGGATCGGAGAAAGAAAAAAAAGAGGAAAAAAGATTGGGGGTTGTTGAGAGTGAAATGTTACTATTTGTAGATGATCACCTACCCAAAGGTTGATGATGTGAACTGTTTTATTTTTCCAACACAATATATCAAAAAAAATATTTAAAAATAAAGCAAGATGAAATAGCTTCTTAAAATCCAAGCATAGTGATTCATATTGCACCCAAATTTTATTTTTGTTTATAACATACCTAGTTAGAAAACATGAAGGTTGAAGCCCAATTATGCTTGTTAAATGTGATGATTAGAACGCACTACAAGCTCGCACAATATGATTTTGTGATCTTATTCTCAATTATTCATTTATTTGGTTATTAAGAAATATATATATATATATATATATATATATATATATATATAAAGTTAAGAAATAAGGAAATGCTTTTTTGATGGTGTAGCCTTCCAGACAAGTTAGTGTTATGGGCTTTTGGGCCAGAAAACGGGAAGGAATAATTCCGATGACGACGACAATGATGATGAGGCCTACAGGATTGGCCTATTAGTTTGTCTCGACAATGAGTTGGTAACTATGAGACGAGGCCCATAAACGATTATTTCTCAGTCGCATTGCAATTCTTTTATCCAACGGCAAAAAGAAGTCAAATTTTCATTGTTTTTTTTTCAGTTAAAATGAATAGGAGTGTAAAGAAAAAAGATTGAAAACCTAAATAATCGACTTAATCCGAAATATAACTTTAGGTGATTTTCCGGCAAACAATAGATTTTCTAATATTCAAGAAAAATTTTGATGGGTTTCAAATTTATCAAATTGTCAAAAAAAAGTTTTTTGAACTTTAGAGTTTAGATTATAGGTAGAACTATTTTTAAATTATAAAATCGTAAAATAAAAAAAATGTGTATAAGCTGACATTAAACTCGTTAACTATTTTTATGCACTTCATTCCCAATTTTCTAGGGTCATATGAATTTCATAATTAAAATAGTAGAGATTCTGTTCAAATAAGATTATATATTGATTTGATTTATTTTGTTGACATATTCTTAGGAGGCGTTTTGCATTATCTCTTAACATTACCTAGTAATCTGCATTATCTAATAGAAATATTATCATCGGTTAAATTACTAGTAATGTACATTACCCTATTTACTATATATAAATAATCCAAGTGGTAATTCATATTATCATATTTACTTATATAAATGATTACTAAATAATATACATCATTTTACTAAAATACCCTTTATAGATATTATTAAGTTAAAAATTTTGTATTGTTGAATTAATCAACTTAAATTATAAACTCACAAATTATATTTAAGTAATTAATACCCTTCAAATTAAAAATAATAATAAAATAATCTTTATAATTAATAATAATACTTTATAAAAAATATTAGTCTAATTAATAATATTTATAAATAACAATTAGTGCTATATTTTAATTTATAATATGATCATAATAATATAATATTATTTAAATAATATTTATTATGGTCATTAATTTATATTATTATTATTTATGTTGTTGTTATTATTATATGATGATTTTATTATTGTGTTATGTTTGATTTATGCAAGATTTAAAAGGGCGAATATGAAAATTAATATAAATAAGATGACCACTTGAGTGATAATCTGGATAGACACCCATCTTAGATAATGTGGATTACCACTTCATAGATAATCTGCATTACCTACGAATTAAAATAAATAAACATGGTAATCTGGTGGACCCATGTAATTTTAAGTTCAGATTATCAGTAATCTATAAAGAATAACGACAGAAAAACGCCCCCTTAAAATTTAACCGTTAACTTGAGAGTCTAGGAAACATGTTAATAAGTTAAAGTCCGCTTAATTATATATAAGTTATGTAAAAGATATTACCAAATTATATGAAATATAAGTGATGGTATTAAAATATAAAATAAGTTATTTCTTCTAAAATTATAAAATAAAATATTACTTATATTAAAGTATAGAATAAATAAAAACATGGTAAGAATAACACCCAAAAAGTCAAGAAAGCTTCCTTTTTAAGGACAGATGATGTCTTTCCATCTAGAAAAATAATTTGAATCACATACTCCTAATTAGTGAGTGTGTCATGTACTATTTATTGTCATTGTATCACATATAATTTTAATCATCAGATTTTCTATCTACGATTGTGATTTGTCATTAAAATTTAATCATCAAATTTTCTATCTACGATTGTAATTTATTATTAAAATTATCCATATATGAATCACGTATATATGGATATTTATAAATAAATATTATTTTAACATTTTAGTCTGACATTATAAATTTCAGCTAGGGGAAATAAATAAATAATATATTTAAGAAAAGATTAAAACAAAATTAAGCAAAATTATAAGGAAAAATCTAAACAAAATATTACAAAAAAACAACTTAATACATTAATTGATATATATATATATATATATATATATATATTTATTAAATATGCATATATAATAAAGAATAACTAGAAATGAAATAAAGAAAGGAATTTATATATTTGGCAACTACAAAAATCAAACTCGAGATATATGGTCCCATGAGTCGAGAGTGGACAATTGCACAAACTATGTTCTCTTTTTTTTTCTTATTGAATTATGATTATTTTTTATTAGAAAGTGTCCCTCAATAATATGTTATTCAAAAGAAAAAAAAACAGCATATGACAATTTTTTGTATTGCGGACATGTAGTATACTAAATGTATCAATGATTTTGAATAAAAAGAGTTGTTATACTTTTTTTTTTCTTATTTTAGTTGTCGTGTAACACCTCACAGGTAGCTAAAAATAAATAAGAAAATTCTAATATTTGATTTATTTTACATGGGCCGAAAACAAATAAGAAAAAATTGTGGGTTAGACTTGAGAAATCCTTATAAACTCCTTAGGATAGAGAAACCCTCATACTTATTTTCTTCTCATAAAAAAAAAACTCTAGTCATCAAGTGGAGTCTCTTCTTTCTCTTCTACTTCTCTACTAGGCATAGAGGTAAGAACAAAACCTTATATGCTTTTCATGGTTCTTTTCTTCTCCTCATCTCTAAGTTGTATCAAAACTCTTAGAAGACCGTGAAGAAGAACAACTACACAGAGATCAAGGGATTGAAGACGAGGATTAAAAGCGCTAAAAACAAAAAGAGAAATTTCCAAACACAAATAAGTATATAACTAGGAGGATCGAATATAGGATTTATCATATGTATAAAACTGCATAGAGGAATATTATGAATTAAAATGATGATTTAGCATGATAAGTTTGCTCTAAATAGAAAATTGATTATAGCTAGAATTTTTATATATGGGAATATCATAATTCCTTTCATCTAATGATTGTAAGATAGATAAGATATTATGATAACTCTTATTACTAAGCATAGAAGATTATGAATCTATAGGGATGTTTATGGTTTTTTTTTTGTAAAGATAGCAACATATTATCACTCCATCCAAATTTTGTAGCTTCTCTTTCAATGTCATTTTAATTGTCCAAAATTAATGTATAATATATCAAAACATAAGTTTTGAAGTCTACCTTGCACATAAATTGATTTCAAGTTATATTGTGAAAGTATGGTTGAAATATCAGGACACTGTCAATCTGTCTTGAACCATATTTTGATTATTTTGTAAAATACATAGTAAATTGGAAAAATGGATCATTGATTGATATTTAGGGTGCAGATGAATGCAAGGATATAATTTTAAATGGAGTTAGTTTCGTATGATTTGAATTGTTATAAATGGAGTTATGAATTTTAGATGGGTGATGTCTCAAGTTATGACATAGGCTGAAATTGATATTGACATATGATATGTGCTTAAATGCTAGGTAATTGATATAATTATTGTTAAGAAATAAAGTGAACAACTAAGTCATGCTCGTGAAGATATGTGTTCACGGGCTGTGAAATATATTTTTATTTTCCTCATGAATTATATATATATATATATATATATATATATATACAATGAGTGATCGATGTATGAGATTCACAAACCTAGATTCCTATGATAAGGATTTAAAAAAGATATTGCATATGATTTACTTGATGTATGATGGTATAGTTTGGTTCCCGATAAATTGACTCATAACCGTGGAAGAATTGAGTTCCTTTAGAAATATCTGAAAAATGATACCTTTAGGTTCAATTGGATTCTTTCGGGAAAATCCTTTAATTGAGTTTCTTTGATAATAATTGTATAACGGATTCTGCAAGCCTAGTTAGCTTTAATGGCACCAGGACAAGAAGCAATGACCTTCATATTTATTAATGACTCACTAATGACTGATTATTTTAGTCAACTAATTTAGGACAACCAATAGTCAAAAGAGTAAATGGATCTTAAGTAAAAGATGGAATTGGACTTGAGACTATTGACATAGAATATTGGGCATTGTATCAATAATGCAATTGAGGTTCTTGCAATTGAATAATAAAGAATATTGAAAAGATAGAATAGAAAAATGAGAATGATAATGGATAAAGTGAACAAAATAAGAATTATCAATAATGATTTCTATTTCTTATCATGTCTTATATATATATATATATATATATTTCCTTTACATATTGGACTTCATCGTACATGATAGAATCATCTCCCTTATTTTTAATTGTGTAGATGATGAACACAATTAAAATGTGATGTCACTAGTGGTAATACTGATATTTATGATATTAGTGGCTTGTAGATGTTTGAAGTCTAGTATTGAGTTATATTTCTAGTCTTTTTTTTTATTGAACAATATAATAGAATATTATTATTTTGCTAGACATATTTTATGGAGTCTTACTTTTAAAGTATTTGCTTCTGCCTACATGTTGACTAATTCTTGTCAAACTTTAAATCAAAGAAGAATGTCATAATATTTCTAAATTTATATTTTGCCACATGGCAGAGTGTGAATTTAGAGATGTTACAATCGTTCCTAAACCTTTATTTGTTTAAAATATTAACTTCAATATCTGAATTCTAGATTCAAACTGATGCGACAAATTATTTTATTTCAACACATGGATGAGGAGGGATAAAACATCCAAATTATCCATAAGATTAATGATGTTGCCACACACGTCGATGAGATCATTGTCTAATATATTTATCTCTGAAGCACAAATTGTAACTACCCAAATCTCATCCTCAATTTATCTCCAAACCTAACTCAGATTTTATCCCCTCATAAATTTAATCTCCTCATATTTATTTCCTCCAAATATATTTTCATAATTAGGAGATCAAAGATTTTATCTCCTCAGATTTTATCTCTCAGAAATTTAATCTCCTCAAGTTTTATCATCCAAGAAATTTAATCCCTCATATTTTATTTCCTCAAAAGATATTTCCTTAACTAAGAAGAAAGAAATTAAAGTTTAAATTATAAATTAATTTAAATCTGAAATAAATTCATATTGTCCAACAAACTTGGACTCTAGAGTTATAAATATTCTTTCCCAACAAATTTTATTCTTTTGCCTTAGCTGGTCATAGTTTTCTTCTCTCCATGTGCCCATACCCAAAGGATCTCAAGGTAAGATTGAAAAGCTCTCTCCTTTTCGATGATTGGTGATGCGAAGTGTGGGATAAGATAGAAAACGACCACAAGTTAGGGCGTAAACCAGAGTCAATCTTCTGTACAAGATTGTCTTCACTTCAAATTTTACTATTTATAAACCTAGCACACTCCTATCATCGCAAGTATACGACAATCGTCGAGTACTTCAGGTATCGATCTACAGGGAAACTTTATTTTCACGCTTTTATTACTATTTTCCTCAGTCAAGCTCTCTCTGTTAGGGGGCTTGACACTAGAGGTCCAAGCCCTAACCGAAATAGGTGAGGGGTAATCAACAGAAATAATATTTTTGGGTTTTTTATATAGAAAATGCAGAAATCAAAAGAAAGATAATTCTAATAGTGGGAGGACACCAAAACCCTGGGTTCACCTCTAAATCACACTCATCTGCTCTTTGACGTGAAATTATGTAAAGTCGCTCAGGCCCTTACACCACGGGTCAAGGCAACCCCGCTCTC